>JACXGJ010000275.1:100872-145453 GCA_016801105.1 Esox niger
GTAAACACACCCCTCACGGTATTTAACAGTTTGAACGACACATTCCAGCTGAGAGAGTAGGGAAGAGTTTGAGCCTGTAACATCATGTGCTAATAGACTATCAATATGCTGCAATAAACAATTGTATTACTCTCTCCCTTGACAACCGAGTACGCGAGTTATTATTACTACCACTATACGACATGGCTGATTTCTAACAACACAAACCAAAATCAATCAATGTATTTATGAACAGTTTTTATAAAGTGCTTATACAAATTCCCAGCCTGAAACCTCAAACAGCAAGCAACAAGAACTCTAACAAGATGGCAACTGGCTAAACGGCCAGTTGGTTTACTCTGTACAACTTGGAAAGAAACCCACCAGACTTTTTCCACATTCACCCATATGTCCACTAGACAATAGAGGTGCACAATCACAAAAACACAATTAAAAGAATTACTTTTTTTATTGCTATGTCACAGGTTTTCTTATTTGGCTAAATTGGTGATTTAAACCTATGCTGTGATTTTTGTGCAGATTTTAAACTGTTTACAGTAGATTCCACAGGCACAAGGACCATTCTCAATTTGATCAGTAACCAGACATACCAAAGTTGCATTGAGTTTTTCGTTTTTAGGACTGCAGTCATTATTTACATTATGATAATGGTAACTATTTGTAGTACAAATTCAGTGAATCAGATGATTAAGATTTTTTTAACATAGGCTACTGAATGAATAGCATTTTGAATGGACTGTCTTAATGTATTGCATCATCTTATGAAAGTTAACTAAAAACAGAGGTCTAAGCTGCACTACCTGTGTCTATGATACAAGAGTGGAACAAATTCTAAATATCAGATAGAACCCATAGATTCCATCGAGACTAGAGACATGCCTGTTTTTGCCCTCTAAAGAGTTTGGATGTAACTTTTGTCAGGCTATGTAAGGTTTCACAATGACAGGATGGATACAATAACTGTAGTACTGCAGTAGCAGGCAAAGCTACACTTATCTAAGAGTCTTCAGTGTACATTTTCCACAAGAATTATTGAAGGCAATTCATAAAGCAAGCAGCCAACAAAATGTTGCATTAGCCTATACTTCACTGTTTCTATATTCAATGACACAATAATCAATAGAAATTCCACATAATCATCAATGTCTACAGATTTCACTGTGTATTCCTTGATTTGTATGCCAGAGTTAGCAAATGTGTCAGCTTAATCTACGGAGTACATGCATTTGTCACAAAAACAGCGTGGCCCAGCAATCAGCGCAGCCGGCACTGTCAAAAAGTACGCCATCAATAGATGAGCAGCCAAATGCGTGCTAGCATGCATCTGTCATAGCTCAGTTGCGCATTCTGCTCTATTAAGTCATAAACTTAATCATAATAAAACACAGTGCTAAAATAAACAGTGTTGCTGTCAAATGTTTACCCTGCGTCATTGTTACCATGACTACAATGTAGCTGACAGCTTGACACATACATACAGGGTGACAAATTGAAGAAACCTGAATAAACGAGTGGAGGAACAGAACAAATGCAAATGCATCCATACGGGTGTATTGAATGTTGCACTTAAGCCATTAACATCCTGTAATGCACTGTGGCATGTAGCGACATGCTGAGCAATCCCAGTTTTCCTGAATTTTGGAATAATATGCCAAGAGGAAAGTGACTTGTAGAGAGGGTTAATAACTGGGCCTCTTCCATGATGACAATACCACTGTACACAGTGCACGAGGGTGGTCACAGAATGGTGGGATGTGTGTGAAAATTATGTGAATGTGCTATGGCTTTTGCAGTCACCAGGTCTCAGCTCATAAATGACTTTACTGTGTCCATATTTACAGACTTCGTTTATTTGGTCAGGTAATGCCCATATTATTCAGATTTATTTTAGAATGCAAAAAGCCAAAGAAGAATCGAAATGTTTATTCTATAAATAAGACAATAGTCTGGTGAGCACCCAAATTAGTCATGGAATATGATTATTGAAGACCAAATATGAATTTTGCCTTAGATATTGCCTCATCTTAGATATTTGTATTATTATTGGCTTGAAATAAAATAACAATGTTACAATGCATGCAGTGAGAATTCAAATCAAGATTACATCCACAAAACAAAGCAAGGCCATTCACTAGGAGATTGCCACCAGCGTTGGGGTTAGAAACTAGTTTTGTCCGAGTACTTGGCACAACCCTAAATACTACTAATTCCATAATTCACTGCGCAACTCAACAAGCCAAATAGTAGGTTAGTCAGAGGCAGGGACTACGTCAAATGGATGAAACTATTCATCAAGCTGACTTCACATGGGACTATGACTGGGATATAATGGAGAAAGAAATTCCAGATATGTTCCCTCCCCACTATTACGTGCACCATAAACAACAATTACACAATCAGGTATTTATAGACTTACACAGCTCTCTCGGAAGCGGCTGAAAGCTGTCTGTCATTCAGTCTACATACACACGTTTACCTGGCAATCTAAATGGGGATAAGGGAGTTCACTGCCCTGTTAAGAAACACTTGAGGTAACCCTCATGCTTAGCCTTACTCTAAATCTTACCTCAATAACCTATGCACTATCCCAAACCCGCAAATAAACCCTAACCATTACCCCAAAGCCTAACAAGAACTAGCAAAATGTCTTCAGTAAGCATGATAAGCAGACCATATGTCCTCTACATTTAAAGCCTTCAGGTTCTGACTAATACATATTTTCTGTAGGCCAATTGCCAACGTCACTTTTTCACACATTTTCACAGACGGTGTGCCATCTAATATGTGGAGGACTACATGTCAAACGCACGCAAGCACTGAGAGAAAGAAGGGACGTCAGTGAGTGTAAAACCCACTACTACTGAACAAATGTGTAATCAAATATACTTATCTAACCATCCATAAAAGATACATTTTATGAACATGCTGAAGTTGAATTCCATAATACAGCTTGGTTTTAGAAAATACAGTGGGGCAAAAAAGTATTTGGTCAGACACCAATTGGGCAAGTTCTCCCACCTAAAAAGGTGAGAGGCCTGTAATTTTCATCATAGGGACACTTCAACTATGAGAGACAAAAGAGAAAAAAATCCAGAAAATCTAAATTGTAGGATTTTTTATGAATTCATTGGTAAATTATGGTGGAAAATAAGTATCTGGTCAATAACAAAAGTTCATCTCAATACTTTGTTATATACCCTTTGTTGGCATTGACAGAGGGCAAACGTTTTCTGTAAGTCTTCACAAGGTTTTCACACACTGTTGCTGGTATTTTGGCCCATTCCTCGATGCAGATCTCCTCTAGAGCAGTGATGTTTTGGGACTGTCGCTGGGCAATACAGGCTTTCAACTCCCTCCAAAGATTTTCTATGGGGTTCAGATCTGGTCACTGGCTAGGCTACTCCAGAACCTTGAACTGCTTCTTACGAAGCCACTCCTTCGTTGCCCGGGCGGAGTGTTTGGGATCATTGTCATGCCGAAGGACCCAGCCACGTTTCATCTTCAATGCCCTTGCTGATGGAAGGAGGTTTTCACTCAAAATCTCACGATACATAGTCCCATTCATTCTTTCCTATACACGGATCAGTCGTCCTGGTCCCTTTGCAGAAAAACAACCCCAAAGCATGATGTTTGCACCCCCATGCTTCACAGTAGGTATGGTGTTCTTTGGATGCAACTCAGCATTCTTTCTCCTCCAAATACGACGAGTTGAGTTCTTACCATATCTGACCATATGACATTCTCCCAGTCCTCTTCTGGATCAACCAAATGCTCTCTAGCAAACCTCAGACGGGTATGGACATGTACTGGCTTAAGCAGGGGGACACATCTGGCACTACAGAATTTGAGTCCCTGGCGGCGTAGTGTGTTACTGATGGTAGCCTTTGTTACTTTGGTCCCAGCTCTCTGCAGGTCATTCACTAGGTCCCCCCATGTAGTTCTGGGATTTTTGCTCACTGTTCTTGTTATCATTTTGACCCCACGGGGTGAGTTCTTGCATGGAGCCCCGGATCGAAGGAGATTATCAGTGGTCTTGTATGTCTACCATTTTCTTATAATTGCTCCCACAGTTGATTTCTTCACACCAAGCTGCTTAACTATTGCAGATTCAGTCTTCCCAGCCTGGTGCAGGTCTACAATTTTGTTTCTGTTGTCCTTTGACAGCTCTTTGTTCTTGTCCATAGTGGAGTTTGGAGTGTGACTGTTTGAGGTTGTAGACAGGTGTCTTTTATACTGATAACAAGTTCAAACAGGTGCCATTAATACAGGTAACGAGTGGAGGACAGATGAGCCTCTTAAAGAAGTTGTTACAGGTCTGTGAGAGCCAGAAATCCTGCTTGTTTGTAGGTGACCCAATACTTATTTTACCAAGGAATTTACCAATAAAATCATTAAAAAAATCCTACAATATGATTCCCTGGATTTTTTCCCCCTCATTTTGTCTCTCATAGTTGAAGTGTACCTATGATGAAAATTACAGGCCTCTCATCTTTTTAAGTGGGAGAACTTGCACAATTGGTGGCTTACTAAATACTTTTTTGCCCCACTGTATGCTGTAAATATGAAGTCTATGCAACCAAATAAAGTAGGGATGTTAACCGCTAATCGATTAACCTTCATTTTAAGAAATACTTTGATCAATCCTGTCAGTTACTCAATAATAATACAATTTAAAATGCAGAAGTGCAGTATTTAACTGACAGGCTGAGGGGTTGTTGTTTAATCAAAGCTGAACACTTGAGGGCCCAATACAAGTAAAGTTTTACCTTCATCCAACAATAAAAGTAGGCCAGCAGTGTTTCCGCATACCAAGCCAAAAAGTTAAGCGAAGTACAACAACAATGCAATACCACGTAAAGAACAAACATTCAACCCATGGCTGATGATCAACTCACTAACTCCTAAGTGTTGGCAGGGAGACCAAATCAAATCAGTAGATGGGCAAAATGATAAAGGAGATGCTACAAATCAACATGGTGGATGGCAAAGGATTTCGAGAGCGGCTTTTAAAATGTGTGGCGTCGCACACTGGTGTGTCTTGGGAGCAGGCAATGCGTGCATTGGAATTAGTAGTCTTATGTTGATTTACATGGCTATAATCAAACATATGTAAAGGTGTGCCTTGGAAATTTTTGTTGTTTGTTTTCATAACTGATGTGCCTGTGACAAAATCGTTAGAGAACCGCTGAGCTTGACTAGCTAACTCAAGAACCCACTTTTTCACCAAACTGAGCTTGTAGTTGAGTTCTCCTGAGCTTTATCCTAATTTTGTTGGACTGACAACTCAACAACTAGAGCTAAGTGAACAAGAACAAAAAAATAAAGTATTTGGACAGTACACCATTTCAGATAACATCTCCCCCATTACGTTATTAATAAAACTAGTATCATCCTGATTTTGTATGGTAAAAATCTTACAACTGACCCAGGGTGCAAATACCTTCAGCGCACTGTAAGAGGTTAACAGACCCACATTACCAACACCATGAAATTCCCACGATGAGAGGTAATTGCTGTGTGCGGTTTTGACTTTGCTGTCCTAAAGAAAGTTAGCGTGCTGCAGCTGTTCACATTACAGGGGGATTCCAGGCCCATTAGCCTGCTACAGTGTATCTATCCCAGGAGGCAGGAGGGCATCTGCTCACAGACCATTAAACCACTGGCACTAGCTCTACTGAACCTGCCCAGCCACAGCATCGGCACCATAAATAGACCTGACAGAGCCACAGATGGTATATTTTACCAGATGATAATGCATAGCTGGGGCTTTTTTACACTAGAGTACCAGTGAGCATGTATTTAAGTAAGTCCTTCTTACAGTGTCTGCAATATAAAATAAAACTTTCTTTTAATGATAATTACAAGTTGACCGTGCTCAGGTAGTAGTTAATATTCTGTAGCTGTTTTTTGTTCCAAACATAAATAAGGAAAGGTGTTTCCAAAGCTATTAGAGTAGGTAGGAATAACCAAATAGAAAATGATCATTTCAGTACTTGTGGAAAAAATAAGAAATCTATCATATTTCCCTGTTTAACACCTCCTCATGTAATTATGACTGAATGGAGTTCAGACAATAATTCACCCCAGCAGAATTTCGGAAAATGTGTGCTGGAATGTGCAACCGATTAAATCATTGGTTGATTGCTGTCTGAATTAAAAAAATGTGAGTCAAGATTTGTAGCAATTATTGTAGCCTTTGTGTTTCATCAATTGCTGACACGAGTGGCAGGTAGTTATGGTTGTCCTCGTTCAATACAGCCATTGTCTCAACATGTTCCTAATGACGAAGACAGACAGGGTGACTAATTTTCTCTTGTTTTGTAAAAATTACAGCCTCACAGGAGCCCTGTCCCAACCATCAAATGAAGATGGCGTGTTTCTACTAGTGAAATGCAGAAACGCTCATATTATATTGTGTAAAAAATAATATCCAAAGTAAGATGGCACATACTCTTAAAACCATATAACAAATATACAGCACCTGTACAGAGACCACTGCACCTTTCTCTTTACTTTCCAAAAAAGTTTGAAAGGAAGCTTCTGAGTGAGGAACAAATGGGTAAAAATTAAGAGACCATTGCAAATTGAACACTTCTGTTCCTCACTCAAAACAATGCTTTTCAACCCTTTGGAAAGGAAAGAAAAATTATGAGTGATCACATTTTTTTCCAGAACTGTACGATTTCATCCCGATTAATAACAATCCCAATAACAACTCTGGTTTCTAGCTCAAAACGACTGATCACATATTCCTCCAGTACATAAATATTGTTACTTTAATGACATTTAAAATGTAATTACAGTAAAATTATATCAAAGAAGATTTTTAATAATAAACGAATACTCAAAAAAAATGTAAATCTCAAATGTATATGGTTGACAGCTTCATTGACAATACATTGCAGGGGATATTTAGTGGCATTTGGAATTACCGTTTGTACTGCATTTGCCTTCATTGCACATCTATATATTGCACCTCTGTAACATACATTATGCTTAATACAACTACATTTTCTGATATCTTCTATTCACACTTCTTGTTAGATGCAAACTGCATTTCGTTGTACTGTACTTGTTTTTTAATGACAAAGTTGAATCTAATCTAGAAACAACAAACCAAGCAAGCCTAGATCAGCCAGCCCGCAGTAGAAAGTATTGCCCTCTCTAGATTCGAAACCAGATCGCCCACATGGAAGGCTGAGTCTGTAAACATTCAAATGAACGTCATTTCAGATCCTCACTAAAAGCCTTGCCGTTTGACTTTTTTGGCAAGAAAGCTGTATATCTCTGCCGAACTGTCTCCGTGACATTTTAAACCGATACCCAAAAATATCTGTCTGATTTGTTGTAAAATCAATACCCAAATCAAACCGATATCTACAGACGGCATTATCCAATCTGAAATATGCCAGGGGTGAGGGATAATCAGATCTTTTTGTTGGGTACTTAGGATACCAGACAGAAATGATCTGAAATAAAAAGGCTGCATTAAGTCCACTAAATTGTTTTAAGCTGTCTGGCAGTGGCCATTGACGTTGTATCTGCATTTTATATTATAGCTGGGCCGGTCTCAGACTTCTCACGATTGATGCGACTGACGGCACCTTGTACATACTTTCAGTGACATCATAACAATAAATGGTGGGATAACGGTTCTGTATCAGCACTGGTGTATAATATGCATCGTCTGCCTAAGAAACACCCCCCTCTCCTGGCAAAGATTACAACTGTTACACTATAAACCCAAATACTCTGTTATGACTATGTTAATAACAGACATACAGTCCCTTCCAAAAACATGTCCTAAGTTTAACACATCTAAATGTGAATAACAGGAAATTAAAGCTGAAATTCTGAAATCATCTCATACTCATATTTTGATCTTAAACTCAAATGTCTTCAGTGACCAACAAAAACTAAGGAATTTGCTTTGCCGTTCCAATACTTTGGGAGGGGACTGTATATTTTCTGCACTGATGCATTTCAAATACTTCAGCCTTCATGAGAGTTCCTAGACGAATGTCATATTATAATTCATATTCTTATGAAGTTTGTCTGTGCAAAGTACAGTGCCAGAAAGTCCTGGCTTCAAATTTCTACCACAAATGTCCCAGATTTAAAAAAAAAATAATGCACTTACATGGATTTCAGGATGTGGAAGGGTAGATATAGTTGAACTCTCATTACGGTTTGTGTTATTTTACTACCCAATGTGATCTCAGACTTGTGATTCATATTTTACTTGCACAATTGATTAATTCTGTGTCCTAAGATATACTGATGTAGGTATGAACAAACTAACTAAATAACTGCTCACATTCTGCGAGAGGAAGCATCTTGATGATTTACCAGTCTATCAAATGGTGGTCATGCTTGGCAGAGACATCCCTGGAAGGCAGCGATGGTCAAGTTTAGGGGAAACATTAGCTATTCCCAGAAGAGCTAAAGTTGTTTGTGCACTACTCTAAGACCTATTATATATATATATATATATCAACATGTTTTGTTGGGGAGTAAACAGATGCATTCTGCTTAAACTCTTATCTATGTATTAGCGCCTAGAGGTACTGTTTGTGTTAGGCACAACCTGGGGAGTGGTACAGAGACGGACAGTCTAAAGCAGCAATAATTAATTGAAAGGGGAGAGGGATAGCACAAGTAAAACTTTGAGGTTGTCCAGGCAGCTTGCATAAAAGCAGAGTTGTCTAGGTATATGGTACTGATAGGGTCTGATTTAGACCAGTCAGATAGGCCCTGAGCCAAGAACAGAAACAGTCATGGTCAGTGTCGAAGACTCAGGGGGAGGGAACTTGGAGTTTGTTCATGTTTCCAGGGTTTTGCTTAGAAAGATGAACGAACAAACAAACATTTTAGTCAAGACAAAATGTTGCTAGTTCATATCAATTTGAATATGGTGATCACATGACTGTTGTTCTCATGTAAGAATAAGGTGATTGATTAGGTCATGAAATGAACATTAGGAATTGTATTGACCATCTTTGACTCAATATAAACCTCTGGGGTCAACATTCCCCCACTGGGAAGCTTGAGAGGTATAGAGCATATACATATCCATGACAGACTGCATATGACTTTTGCCATTTACTGTCATATATACCAGTAATTAAAACAGATGCTATATCAAATATTGATTTGAAGGGAATTTTTAAAAGCTACACATTTTAAAACAATGAAGAAATGAAAAAGAAAATACAATGAAAAAACAAAGGCCTAATTGAAACCAGGCCTTTATAAAAGGGTTACGTCAAACGTCCCATGACATTTGACATATTGCAAACAAATATTTCATATCATCAAAGTCAGTTGTCCCAACCTTGAGCTTTTAACATCATTGAAGGTTTGCATAACTGAAACTAGTTTAACTGAAAAAAATAGCACGACTTCACCCATTCTGCTGCAAATCATGCATGCATGAAATAAATACCAAAGCGGAGATCACATAACCCGTTTTCCGATAGAACGTTTGCTGTAACACATGACTTCATGCCGAAAAACCGGATGCTCCTATGTTTGAGAACTCTGCACAGAAGGTTGTGTTTTTGATGGCCAATGACGTTCATGGTAGGTGGGCACAGCAATGGAACACAAAATAACCCTATCTGACGAAGAAAATCAGGAGTGAGGGCGTGACGGCTGTCAATGACCAATGAAATAGGATTGGAACTCTTCATTACGCGTCTTTAAACTGAAGACAACAATTCACGGTATTCATCCGAACAAAATGAAACCTTTCAGAACAGCGTTGACAAAGTATTCTGGTCATATAAAATCAAGCCAAAAACTTCAAGCAAGGGAAATGTGTACAGAATACAAAGCAACAATTCAAGGTGGTCCAAGCAATTCCGCTACTCCAAGTCGAGGTAAGATTAATTTGAAAGTAGTTAAATAACAGCCACAATAGTGTGTGCAATGTAGTTAGATAAATCACTAGAACAAAACAATATACACCTTTGCAAATTGACCACACTATTGACTGTATTTTCTATTATGCTTCCTACAATACGTTTGTGGGAACCGCTTGCCTACTGGTAGGAGTTTCTTTGAGGGACGTACTATGCTTCACCAGAGGCCATACAGAAAGGACCACTCTTCCTCTCTAACATCCCCACTGGAGAAAAGGGTCTGAGGTTGAATGTTCTCAGATGGAATGGGCTGATGATCCAAATGTAGTCTAATGTAACCATACCTCCCAAACATTGTTTTCTCTGTCATTGAAAAGTAGTTTGTGCCTAGATCCTTAGCGTCAATCAGTTTTCACTGGAATAATTGCCATCTAATTCACTAAATATGAGTCTCCCTCATCCTGCCTGCTCTCCTAAGCCCCTACCCCTCCTGGGCCATTGCCATGGAAACTACCTCATCCCCATGGCAGCTGAGACATGGATCGAAAGAAATACAAAATGGAAGTGAGAGAAAATTAGCAATACAGGAATAGAGCAATGACAAGAGTGAGAGAAATATTCATAAATAAATAAAAATATTGTGCCTTCGGTTAATGGCAACTCAATCCTATTGGAGTGTCCAGAGCAACACTTGTTTATGCACATACAGCCAAGTAAATCCAATGTGTATATGGTAGAGTAGACCAGCTTCATGTCTGCTCTTTATTGAGGATAAACTCAAACACCCCACCTGAACCGCAGCACTAGAACTGAGCGGAGCTATGCAGCCCGCTTTACATGGGTAACTGCCACTAAAACACTGTTTTGAATTACGTGACATTTACTGATCGGATGACTAACTGGATGGGACCATGGCATCAGCTGTGGGACAGGCCAGGGTGTCAGTACGTTTATTACTATTCCTGTAAGGACCAGATGTCCTCACAAGTATATAGAGACTCATGGAAACGTATGACTATTGCAGACATTTTGTCAATCATCACTTTAATAAAGAGCTTGTATAAGCTTTGGTTAAAGTTAAGGTTAATAGCTAAAGGTGCATTTCCACCAAAAAAGAACTGGAATTGAGTCCCAAGAACTGCTATTCAAGGAACTAAAGGGTACCTTCAGCCCATTGTTGTGAATTTCCACCGCTGTCTAAAGACCCGTGAATATTAGGCAAAATTAGTCAGCTGACTCACTCCGGCGTACGGCCCCACTCCGGCGTACGGCCCCACTCCGGCGTACGGCCCCACTCCGGCGTACGGCCCCACTCCGGCGTACGGCCCCACTTTTCACTGCTAGTTGACCGCTATTGGTAACATAGCACATTTGATGTGACATAGGCTTTATGTAAGACAGATTTTCTGCCTTTCTCAAGCTAAGCCACACACGAACACACCCCCAAAACATTATCACTTACCAGTATCTTTGCCAGAACACCATCATCGTTAGACTCCATGGTAACAACAGCCTTGTCTGTCTCAATCTCACACAGAGCATCGCCAGCCGCTACCGCCTCACCTGCAGATGTTCAGCAACAATCAGACCACTTACAGTAGATTGTAATCAAAGACTGTGGCTAGAAACTGGGTGATTCTTTTTTTACAAATATAAAATATGGATTCATGTTTTGAAATACAGCATGCAGTATATTTAAAGTGTATCTAATACCATGTTCAACTTATGGTGTATATATAGTAGGGCTAAACCCATTAAGTCGACATGCCAATGGTTTGGGATGTTAGGGTCTTGGTTGACTGACATTTTTTAAATTTAGCATTCAGAACAGCATATTTTGAATTGAGTCTGATTGATTCGTATCAGTAGACTGTTTTTAATGCAAAGGCAACTGGTCTATCACAATTTATCACCAGAAATGCTAACCACAGAATGCCTGAAAAAACATAAGATAATTCATGCACTAATTTAGAAGTACATAAATAAAGAACTGGAATTCATCCACTGACCAAATGATTTTATATCAGTATGATTCTTCTTGTAAAGAAATATCACGACACGCTCTAATATACCCAGGGTCCACTTTGACCATAACCATACTTTGCTCTTTATTAATAGAGCCAGTGAAGCAGTTTTCAATCTTTTTGCTTTATATTACAAAAGTTTAGATTTGAAAACCGTCAATTACTATGAACTTAACATATCGATTCTCAGATGTATGGAAAATTCACTCATTCACTCAAAATTCACTCATTCTACAATCTTCAGGTGAAAACAAGCTTAATTTGCTGAACATGGCATAATGCCCTTCAAGTTGATAAACTTGTGGCATGGACGCACAGTAAAATATTCCTGCAGCTGTAGTTCAAATACAAAATACATTTCTTGTTTTGATCATCCCAACAGATTAAGTCCTATTGCCCAACCCTGCACTCCACTTCCCTAAAAGTATTGAAAATCAATTCCCAACTCAAGACGATGTTTCAAATATGTTATTAAAGAATGCCGATTGGTTATTGAGTGAAAAAAGGGCAGAAGAGGCAGAAAAGGGAAGATTGTGCTTGTCACTATTGCAACAATGGAGGATTTAAGGAGTACCTGAAGGTCACATGATGTCCAATTATAAAGAGAGCAACAAAACAAATTGGCCACACTTCTCTGAATGAAGGCACAAAGGTTTGGCTTGTCATTTGCGTTGACCATATTTACAAGGTTGCCTCCATTATTATATGAGCATACTTCGCGAACTGATGACAAAGCAGAGGTCCCCTTTGGTACTTGGTTAGCCTCTGTACAGATGTTGACCAAAACATGAATGACATCACAGTGACGCCATCCCCAGAAAAAAGCTCAAGATTTCTGCCTTTTTGCATGTGGCCTTAATTTCCGCTAGTGATTCATAAAACGAGATGGGGGATTCATAAAACCGCTTTTGGGGTTAAAGGGCTTTAGAAATAAAGCAACAAAAAAAACTGAAGAGAGTGAGGCAACAGGATAGTAGGAGAACAGGTGCATGAAGGTGGGAGTAATTATTGACTTTAGAAGCCCCAGAGAGCCTGGAAGAGAGAGAACTACATTGGAATTTGTGGGGGGGTTACACAAAATGACCCAAGGGGTTAGCTGGTCATGTGGAATGACACGTAAACAATGCCCTTTTATACCTCTCCCCTACAAGAACGGCTATATATGAAGGCTGCATGGTTACACACTAAGACAACTGGATATTTCCTGAGATATAACAAACAAAGGTTGGTGCACAAATTAGTGCGTACCAAACTAAAGGTCACAACCTACGTCCCTGCACATGCTCCTCGTCTGTTAATTCTAGTTCAAATAGATAAGTCTCGCAAGCAAATTCAAAAACGACATCCTTGTATCTGTAGTGGCACATTCTGGTAAGATTCGCAGAATATAGTTGGAATAAAAAAAACTGCTAGATTGGATAATGACCATTAGCTAGTTTTCCTACTTGTTTGTTTACAGCTACCATTAGGGGTGGGCGGATCAATCCCAACATATTGATAATGCGTCACATTTTCAAAGATCGATTCTAGTATCAATAAGATCGATACCAGTTTCACTTCCTTCTAGGTGGTACCCATTTCAAAGAGCAGAACTGCTACTCTGTGCAAAAACATTCAGTTGTCATGAAAACATTTATTTGCTTCTTCAGCTCCACTACTGTTGCACACACACCCTGACCACCAGCGCTAACTGCCAACTGCCATAGGCCTACATTCATTGCAAACATGAATGCCATGGCTGAACGAAAGAAGGGCATTGTGTGGAGCCACATTCCAGCTGTACATGAAAACACTGCGAACAACGATACATGTAATAAGGTTGTTCGCTACTGTGACAACCCCACCAATTTGTTTAAACATATGAAAATCCATGAAACTGTCCTGCAACAGGAAAGATGGAGGACAGAAATGCCTCAGACCCCTAACACAAAGAGTATTTTCAGAGGGGCAAGGAATATCCAGGTGTACAGTTGTGCTCATTAGTTTGCATACCCTGAAAGAAAATTTGAAAATGTGGATTTGATTTAGAAAACGACTGCACAAAAAGGTGTCTTAAGGATAGCAATCATATGAAGCCATTTATTATCACAGTTGTTTGGCTCCTTTTGTAAACAATGATAACAGGAATCACCCAAATGGCCCTGATTAAATCTTTACATACCCTTGAATGTTTGGCCTTATTACAGACAGACAAGGTGACACACGCACGCACGCACGTACACACACACCTGGAGCTTTTTCAATTGCAATTACTGTCTGTATAAATAGTCAATGAGATGGGTAGCTCTCACGTGGATGCATTGAGCAGGCTAGATACTGAGCCACAGACAGCAGAAAAGAACTGTCAAAAGACCTGCGTAACAAGGTAACGCAACACTTTTAAGATGGAAAAGGATATAAAAAGATAGCCAATATCTTGCAAATGCCAGTCAGATTTGTTAAATCACTTATTAAGAAGTGGAAATGCCAAGGTAAGGCAGACCAGGAGTTGTTTCAAAGAGCACAATACGATGATATTTGAACAAAAATGTGCAGCCTGGTCGAGATGCCAGAAAGACACCCAACAATTTATAAATTGTGTCTCACTATTTATTTCCTAAAATAACTATAAATTGTGTTCAGCTGACCTATCATCAACAACACAAAATCGAGAAAGGACCAGATCTAGTCATTTGCCAGAGTGGAATATTGACATTGTAAGCGCTTTAGAAACCATAAATACCATGCAGTTAAGTTTAGGTCATTGCGTGACAAAATAAACAAGTCAAATAACGCTATTTGATGCTAGCCAGAAAGCCAGAAAAAAAAGCTTGCTGATGGATGCAAATAATGTTTGCCAAACTACAGAATGCATTGACAGGTTGCTTTTGAGGCGTTTTGGGGCCTGGAGTTGTCCTTTAATGAGCTGTGCGGTTGTCCCACAAAGCTGTATAACAATAAATCCACAAAGCTTAAGTCATTTTGGCTAATATTCTGAAATTACTTAAATATAATATTTCTTGTGCTGAAGAGCTGGAACTACATATTTAACCTTTGCAGATATGTACAGCAGATTATATTATGGAGCAATTGTAGTTTAGAATGAGGAACCAAAAAATTTTGTGATTGATGGCAAATGGAAGTGGCACTTTCTTACCTTCTTTCTTCAGCCATTTGACAATGTTTCCCTCCTCCATGGTGGGAGAGAGAGCAGGCATCTCCACTTTGAGTGGGGCGACCCCTATAGGACAGAAAATAAACAACACCAAACATACATCAGAACACAGGCAACAAACAATACAACTTCACTAAAAACAAGAAAAAAAATTACAACATGTACACAACGGTTGGAACCAAAAATGTCAAATTTAGATGCCTAAGACCAAAAGGACAGATTTCCATCTGTCAAATGTCAATTATCTTGTTTCTCAACCCAATCAGGTCTCTAATCAGTGTCTTTCAGTAGAGGTTTCTTTGCAGCACTTTCAACCAGAGGCCTGATTCACACAGTCTACTCTGGAAAAATAAAACTTGATGTCTGTTACTTGAAGCATTTATTTGGGCTCCAATCCGAGGTGCCGTTAACTGCCAATTTCAGAGGCTTGTAACTAATGAAACTATCCTTTGCAGTAGAGGTAACTCTGGGTCTTCTGTTCCAGTGGAAGTCCTCATGGGAGGCAGTTTCATCATATCGCTTATGCTCTGATTTCTTAACAGCTGTTCTTGCCATAATATGGACAACTACACAATACAGGCATAATGATAGTCTTCAGCATACTGTACATTGTCACCCCCAAAATTCCCACATTTTATGAAGGAGAGGCACAAAATAACTTTTTACGATAGCACATCTGGAAATTAAAATGCATTCCAGGTGACTACCCCATGAAGCTGGATGATTACCAAGAATGTGCGAAGCTGTCATCAACGCAAAGTGTGGCTGCTTCGAAGACTATGAAGGACTGCTCCAGAAAATAATTAAGAGACCACTGCACCTTTTTCTTCCATTTTCAAAAAAATGAAAAAGGAAAGCTTAGAGTGAGGAACATAAGAGTTAAAATTCTGACACAAATGCAAAATAAACGCTTCTGTTCCTCACTCAAACCTTTCCTTTTCAACTTTTTTGGAAAGGAAGGAAAAAAGATGCAATGGTCTCTTAATTTTTTCCAGAGCTGTAATAATAAGTATTGAACTTTTAGAAAATTACAAGTTTCCATTGTCAATTCACAGTTTTGATGATGTGGAAACTACAATTACACATTAGGAAAAAAGAAACACCCTTGAATGAGTAGGTGTCTAAACTTTGGACTGGCACTGTATGTCATAAGCTACAAAAACAGCAAAATTGCATTAACAAGCACCAACTATATCTCACTATGGTTGTGAAATCAAAAAAGTCCATGCTGAATAAATAGGTTTTAAGAGAGGGTTTACTGAGATCTGTAGGGCTCATGCCTCAGCATCCATCCACAGAATGAGGGAGAGATCAGAAGAGCACAGGACGTAGACGGCACCATGGCAACAGAAAGCAGAGCTGGTGGATCAACCATAGGCTGCAATGATGGCTGACATATTGGCTGGGGGCTGGGCTCTGTCACCCATTGCCCCGCAGAAGGCCAGTGTGGCTGACTCTTAGTCATGGATGCACTAGACTAACTGGATTACTGCCAGATTCCAATAAGCACAAAGCCATATAGAGTTAGCAATACAACAATGTTGACCAAAGATGACATTAGTGGAATTACAGAGACCTGTAAGTAACAGCATTAGCCCATCTGCAATGGCCTGTAAGACTTGAATGTAAAACGAATGAGGCGATTCGTCACGGCAGTCAGAGGACAGTTGTTTTGCTACAAAGAAGTGGCTTTCCGCTCTTCATGTTATTCGTGAGGATCGGATGGGTGCATACAAATGCCCTGAAACCATAGCAAGTGGATCAACCCATTCATTAGCCAGAGTCACATAATCTAAGCAGGCAGGGCAATCCAGGGTAAAACTGAGTGCGTTGTGTTTATTAGAGACATTGACTGGACCTTCCAGCCCATGGCCTGTCTCTTAGACAAATTCCTACCTCCAAATTCCATACCTCCACTCATTTTTTTCTAAAATTCATTAAAAGCAACAAGCAGAAAGAACAATGTAAAACTAACCTCAAATTATGACTTTTTATTGTGCCTGGCCTAAGATCTGCTAATTAGTCTGCTCTCCACTTTAATTCAAATGAGTCAGGAAACTTTATTCAAATATTAATGAGACAAGAGTGAACATTAACCTAAAATAAAGTAGGACTACTCCAATGTTTTCTCCAATTCTCTCTTCCTTGCTTTCAAAAGGAATGGAATGATGTACAGATTCTAAGCAAATATTTAATAACAAAGACTAATTCAAAACAAACTTGAGTTCCTCATTCAGTAAATGTATATGATATGATGCTGCCCTCTGCAGGATACTAGTGTGAATTGCAGAATCATTAGTGCTGGCAGCATCATGCTATGGTAGTTTAACTGAAGGGAGGGATTGGAATAAGACTAATTCTGAAATACTTACTTTTTCTATTAAAGAACAAATTTACCAGGCAGTTTTTAGCATTTTCTTCTGTTGAAAATTATATTTTTATCCAAATAAAACCAAATTAACAGAAAATCCAGATTGTGTGCTATGGACAGATCTTTATATTGACATAAACTGAGTTATGTTACAATACACTTGTTCACCCATCAGGTAAATATGAATGTAATCTTAATGAAAAAACGAATAATTAGCTAACATTCTGATTTAGATACCACCACAGCGATACAAAAATTTGTTCGATTTTTCTTTCCCAAATTCAGTTATACATTTGACCACTTTGGTTTTGTTGTATTATCCTCATTGTATTCTGTTCTATCATTTTGAAATATTAGTAATCGGTACAAACTTTTAATTGTGCATCAAACAGGAAACTAATAAGGTAAATAATCTCCATTATCGAGGTCTTGGTAGATTAGATGGAAAGGGAACAATCCGTTCTTGTAGTCAATGTGTTGGATGCAGGAGAAATGGGCAGGTGTAAAAACCTGAGCGACAACAAGGCCCAAATTGTGATGGCCAGATGACTGGGTCAGAGCATCTCTGAAACGGCAAAGCTTGTGCTGTGCTCCCGGGCAGCAGTGGCATGTACCTACCGACGGTGGTCTGAGGAGGGACAAACCACAACCTGGTGACAGGGTGATGGGTGCCCAAGGCTCATCGATGCAAGAAGTCAATGAAGGCAATCCAGGGTTGTCCGGGCCAATAGGTAGTCTACTGTGGCACAAGTCACAGAAAATGTTAATGATTGTTACGGTAAGAATGTGCGACAACACACAGTGCCTCACACCCTGCTGCATATGGGGCTGCGTAGCCACAGACTGGTCAGAGTGCCCATGATGACGACCGTCAATAGTGGCTAAAATGGGCATCCGAGTTTCAGAACTTGACCTTGGAGCAGTAGAAGAATGCTGCCTGGTCCAGTGAGTCCTGTTTCCTTTTACATCACATGGATGGCCGTGTATATATTCTTCGTTAACCTGGGGAAGTGATGGCACCAGGATGCACTGTGGGAAGACAAGCTGGTGGAAGGAGTGTGATGCTCTGGGCGATGTCCTGCTGGGAAACCCTGGGTCAGGGCATTCATGTGGACATCAATTTAACACCATCTACTTAAACATTGTTGCAGACCAGGTACACCCCTTCATGGCAATGGTATTCCCTGATGACAGTGGCCTCTTTCAGAAGGATAATGCACCCTGCACTCACTGTTCAGGAATGGTTTGAGAATCTTGATGAAGAGTTCAAGGCATTGCCCTGGGCTCAAAGTTCCCCAGATCTCAATACACTTGAACATCTGTTGGACGTGCTGAACCAATAACTCCAATCCACCTTGCATCTTACAGGATCTCTTGTTAATCTCTTGGTTTGAGATAACAGAAGGACACCTTCAAGCGTCTTGTAGAGGGCGGCACTGGTTTGGCAGCACATGGAGTACACATTAGGCAGGGGGTTATAATGTTTATCAGTGTAAATAATGCTAGCACGATCACATCAAATATAGTGCAACATGTAAATATGGCCGCTGTAGATAGTAGAAGCTGAGTTTGAATGCATTTGACAAAGTTGTTTTCTTTGAGTTTCCTTGTTGCACTGGATTTATTGATACTGGGATGATTTTGGTAGATGTGTAAACAAGCTTTGTGTTTGCAGCTGAATATGCTACTTACGTGAAGCAATGGCGACCTGGATAGTTGGTAATAGTCAGTTGTTATACGCCGCTACTTATTTGGGAGGAATCGCATATTAAAATGACATGGCAATCCGCGCGGAGATAGCGTGGCATTCGGACCACAGCGTCAAAAAAGGACCTTAATTAGGATAATATCTTACTAGCTAGCGTGAAACGTGTTTTCGAGGAAATGAATAATCACAATCACTAGTTTGCTACACATGGTTGATATTAGTAGGTTAATTAGCGTATATGTCTGTTAATTTATCATCAAATCACTACCTACACCAACTTCGCACAGGTAAAGAAAAAAATCACTTTCGCTAACAAAGCACAATCATGTAAATTGACTAACCATAAATAACGAGGTGTTTTTGAAAACCAATACACAGAAGTAAAATGTTTTCAACCTGTAAAATGTTTTCAACCAATTTAGCCAAATACATTAATCCTAGCAGGCAATATTAATTGGGGACACCGTACTGTCACTTCTGGAGTGAAGTGGAAGCAGAGACGAGCAGTAGCTTTCGGGGTTTATTGAAAGCATGATCTGTTTGTACCACACACTATCACACGGGGCTTGGGTCGTTACAAACTGTGTGAAGACCATTTCGTGTTGCAAACTGTCAGCTGAGTGGCTATCCACTTCACAGTCGTAACAGTGGTATGTTAACAATTTTACAGCAAGCGAAACCATCGGAGGCTGATTCGGCAAACGTGTACAGAGCAAGCTTGTCTGTGGATTTATTTAACTTACCGCAGAAAGTAAACTGAGCAACCAACTCAAGGTCTTTCGCACTACATTCATTCGAAGCATAACTTTAATGCCTTTGACAACAGGGTCTATTGCAATGTTTAACCTGCACATTGAAGGCTAACCAAAATACTTATACTAGCATTCTTGCCATCGACTACTGTACATTACATTAATTAATTTCGTTAAGACAAGTGACTGGTTGGTTAAGTTAAATACTTAGTTGCGTTAACTAGTCACATTACAACAAACATTTAGATACAGTACAGTAGCTAGTTAAACTAGCCAAATACTCAATGATTTGTTATGAATTCATTTTGCAGGCTCGTATCGGGCAACGCTAGCTAGCTAGTTAGGTAAGCAACTAGAACCGTTAACACTGTATAGACTATGACTACAGTAAGCAAAGAGCGCTAATAGCAAGTGATACGTGTTCAGAAATAAAACGTAAAATACTTCAGCAACACACACATATTCAATAGTATCCGTCTGAGATTTGTTTTTGAGAGTGAGTTAGTTCGGGTGATGCAAAATGAATCAGCTGTCAACTGCAACTAGCTAGCTAAGATAGTACAATGAGTTTGTCAGCGCTTACCAAATAAATACGACGATTGAAAGACGTGTCTGACATTGTCATGAAAAGGATGTGAAGTCCAAGATGTTTTAAGCTTTGCAAATCTCAGGCCAAATATAACTCCTTGACAACCCATCCGCAAGGAGGCCGCCATGTTTTGACGAAGGTGAAACTAGCCACAATATGATATAGCCACAATTTAGCAAATCGACAGCATGTACAAACACTTGTACACCATATGTATTTTATCTGCGAGAAAAACGAATACTTTTATTTAGTTGGGATGTGTATAACATTTCAAATATGTTTGGCTTAATCTAGTTAGACTATGGCATTTGTATTACTACTGTTTGTATTCTTTTGCAATATATTCCATGTGGGGCTTCTATTCTGAAAGCATAACTTATTTTACAGGTTTTGTGAATCCTTATTGTGGCTATATTCACATAGATCATCTTTCGACCTCAGTCGGTTTGAGGTTATACTGACAGCATTGATACAAGGAAAAATAACTAGCACAAAGATAAAATGTTACTCAAAGCACATTTATGACTCGTTCATATAATATTACGTAAGATTGGTGTCTACGAAAATATATTTATTTATACAGGCATTAAGACCAAGTTCTTATTTTCAATAACGACCTATTTACAAAAATCTATTTATTCAGAAAAGAAAACAGTATTTCTTTATAAACCAGATTTAACATAAGTTATTATCAGAATTAGATAAATACTACGAAAACTGAAGAAAAACATCAAACACTGTAAAATACTTTATAAATTGGAGACAGTTCTCTAAATGTGATTTCACTAAAAGATACTTTGAATTCATTCATTGGTACAAGATATTCAAACCTTAATTCATCCAAGAGCTTTTTTCACTTCTCGAAGTTTGACTAAAATATGGGCCACTGAACTATCAAATAATGCTTATTTATTTAAACATGCCTCAAGTTTGTTTGAGGAGCAAGACAAGGTATATAAATGGAAATGCAAAACCACAAATCATATACTAATGTTATCTAGGTAGCTGCTAAGGCTACACCTAGTAAGCTAACCCATCTATCTCTATGTAATGCACCACTACACCTGCCTAGAACACAAAAACAAAACGTGTTTGTTAACTCGGTTGTAGTTATACCATGGGCCATATACGCTTTAACAATGAGGTCCAAAACCATACATTCTACATTATCTGGATTGCCAAGTTAGTTAAATCACGCCTCCGCCTCTGCAAGCGCGCGGAGGCGGGCGATCGCGTTCCTGACCCGCAGAAGCGCACCTGTTCCCACACATGTTCCCAATCATTACTCACACACCTGTTCCTACTCTCCTCATGACCTACCGTATATATGCAACTCCCTGCCACTTCCTTGCCGGATCAATGACTAACTTAACTTCTGTAAAGTTGGCTAGACTTTCTCCTCGTAGGCACTACTGTGCTCAAAACAACAATTATGTCCTTTAAAAGTGAACTCTGGTCACATGATCATCTATCTGACCTGTCTTTAGAGCTGAGAAGTCCCATCTTGCAAACTCATCATCGGTTTAGAAGACCAAATCAAAGTGGCATTAGATGCTAGCCCATGTAAACAGAGAGAGCAGTGCCTCCCCTTCCCCCAAATCCTGCTGCAAACCTGAACTTTGTTTTCATTTTTATTGTAATTGTAGTGGTATGTCTCAGACAAAGTAAGCTCACATTTAGACAAATTAAAATAATTTAACAAAACAGTGTTTTGGAGGAGCTTGGCAAATTCAGTAGGGTGAACACTGATCTGGAGTATTGAAAAGAAGCAATTTAAATTGTGGTTTTGACATAATCCCTTTTAACATTACCTTCTGTATAGCTTCACAGAGAGAAAAAAGATGTGTACAGTATGTGTTTCTAAGAGACCTACATACAATTTCAGGGCTAATAGTTAAGCTAATGCCTTGAACCATTTAAAACTTTAACCACATTTATTTAAATAAAATAGAAGCAAAACAAAACCTACAGGACACCCTAAAGGCATGGATTGAACATACCAGACATAGTGAAAGTACAAGTGTCAGACAACTACGTGTGTAAAATAGCTTGAGAATGTATTTTGACCGGTTTGGATGCCTTTATGTCTGTAAATTGGTTGGTTGGTGCCTATGTGCCAAGAATAACATTGTGTGGGAGACTTTGTTTGGCTGGCTTACAAAATCTTTTCTAAACCTTACTAAGGATTACCTACATTTCTAATATTTTTTATGATTCTCGCAAGTCTCTTCAGTCAGAGTAGCACTAACTGTGAATTGTTCTGGACAAGTGTGTCTACTTAAGAACTGAACAGTTAAAGGTTAGTCAGGATGTATGTGGAAGGATATCTTTGCCACCAGGATTTGAAATTGATACAATGAGAGACCGAACAATAAGGGACAGAACCATTTCAGTGACAGAAAATGCAACTTGAAAACAAGTTTATGAGACCGAAAGTAGAGATCACAATATAAATCAAATTTAAAAAAATGTATCCGCAAAAGCATTACTTTAGCTCAGCCTTAAATAGAGTGGTGTTCTGGTGCAGAGGATACACACTGAACCACGCCAAATATTTTCTACTTGACACCTAGTTTTCTGAGAGTCGACAGGGCAGGCTACTTTGTCTGATCCCCTCCTTTGCATTCACTGGTCAGTAGTCAGTTAGGGAAATCAGCCTTCTGCACATTTACACAACAGAGTCAGTCTCTGGAGCATTTGCCTAACTGCTCAGTAATCTCTCTCAGATACTCATTCACACATTTCCCTATGTATCAGACTCACAGCAACATCAACACATACAAGAGTAAAATCAGACTGGTCTCCAACCGTTCACAAAGACAAGTACTACTGCTAATCAAACAGATAAAATCATCAATATCTCCTTTTTATCTACCAGAGTTCTGATAATAGACATAATGTAGCTTATCAGGATATGAATGCGTATTCATGCAGTCATGCATTATAATCACCATCCCTTGACAATTCACCGATGAGCAAGGTCAATGCAATCAATCTGTAACAGGGTGTGTTTTCAATGATGTTCATATAACGTTGTCAGGTGCACCACCCTGGTCAACCTCCTCATCTGCCTTTGTCCCTAGAACAGGGAGAATGCTCCATGTGGCAAGAGAGGATGTTGATTAAGTAGTACCCCTATTAGCACTAAGCCCCAGTTGCTATTTTATCTCAGTCAGACACAGGCACCAAGTTAAATCCTTGTGCTGCTAAAAGGTGTGCTACCCCTCCTGGTGTGCTCTGCATGTTTGGTGCTAAATCACTATGCCGCTGTGTCACTTCCTGTATATTAACACAACCATTGTTTCCTGTCATGCTCAGCAGAAACCCTTTCCAAACAAACATACATTTGTTTCCTGTAGTTCGGTTAAGAATGATGATGGCTGTTAGAACTGGGCTATAGCTTACTGACCTAGAGGAACTCAAGAACAGAGAAGCCTTTATAGCTGTGATCCTCTGCTTTGTCCTATACAACTCTGAAACACACATGCTATACATTCTCACATTCCCACAGTTGTGAAAGGGATTGGGGATATAAATGATTTACATAATAAACAATTCCCAATAAGCGTAGGTCAAAACATTGTATTGCTTAAGTCAATGATGTTATACACTCTGTCTGTTGCTAATAACAATTTAATAGTTTAGTGCATACCTGGATATGCAGAACATTAATGATTAATGAAAAAGATGAATGCTGTTAGACTCAGGCTTGGAGCTAGCCATGTAGACTTCAATGGATTCTATATGAAAGAAGATGTGCTATAGCTTTCAATGGCCATAATGCGAAGGTCGGTAGGAAGTCCTGTGCCGAGACAGTTGCCTGACACAGCCTTGTCTAATCCTTTGTAACAGGAGAAAGGAAGTGATGCAGAAATGGAGATGGATGGCGACTTAAGGCATTCGAATGCAATCCTTTGGGAATGAGAAGCTCAGCAATGCTTGGCTCGCTTTTTGATAATTGACAGGCTTTAAGTTGAAGACCAATGTTTATTATGAGATGGATTGAGATGGATTCTACTTCCACAGATGCTGACCTGGCTTTAACAAATCTTGCAAACACATCATAGGCCAATGCCCATTGATCCAATGAACCTGCATAAATAAGGACATCAAGGCATGTGACCTACTAGTAATTGAAGCAGAAATCCGTGGATGGAACATCATTAAGATGTGAGTCTTTTCTGTGGAGGAGACTAAGGAAACATACTTTTAGATAGTCTTGCTTTCTAAATAACCAGGAAATGTAGATATGTTTTTGGTGTTAAGGTGTTAATAACTTCCCAAAATGTTAACATCTTATGTTAATAACATGAACGAATGCAGTGATGGTTCACCAGTGACATTCAGTAAAGAGCACTGAATGTGTGTTTATTTATTTTCTTATGCATGAAGTACAGAACCCTCAGTTCATCCTGTCTTTTGGGTTTCTCTTTTTAATTGTCTATTACTTTTACTTTCGACCCTGCATTGTTGAAAAAGGGCCCAAAGCATTTAATAAGTAAGCATTTACCTGCACGTTGCTGATTTTATTTTACATGATTCGTCCAACTCAGTTGTTAGTCCTTTTAATGCAAGTTAATCAGTGTAGCCATAGTACAGTGGTGGGTGTGAAAGCCGAGAGTGAACATTGATAACATTTTCAAAGATTGGCAAATTTTGTGGCATTGAACAAAGATATCAAAAGATGACACAACAATCAATGTTATGTAAAGGAGGAGGATTTAAAAAACATTGATGGTACAGCAGTGGGGTGAAGGCATGGGCAGATATTTGCCTGCGAACACAGGGCCTGAGAAAGGGGAGATTAAGTGATGCTTTCCTTATCCGAATGGACATCAGAGGCCAGTCCTCTCTCCATTGCCCTAAGGTGCCATCAGAATGCCCATGGCACGCACTGGAGAACAATTAACTGCATGGCATTTTACACCATCAGCGATAAGGTCCTGACAGGTCCTGTCACAGAAATAAATGGCCTTGCCTCGGAAGACATGGAACAAATGAGAGATAAATGTTTTGGCTTAATCTGAAACATTCTCCGCGAGAGCCTGGCTCCTTACTTAGCTAGAATTTGAAAACCTAAATGTAGGCATTTGAAGACTACAAAGTAAATTAGTAAAACCCAGCTCACGTTCATGTGCATAATCACATGGCAAACATTGACATAACTGCAATCATGTTCAGTCTGACACGAACGGCTTCCAGAAAATCTTGTCGTTCTTTCAACTGTGTGCCGCAATCATGTTAATTGACTAAAGCTCACACAAATAATTGCACAAACAGTCATTTCTGTCAAATTTAAAAAACACCAATCCTTTATTCTTGCAAATAGTACATAATATTAACAAAACAATGAATAAAAGTTGACATGGCAATTTGAGATGACAGTGCTCTATCTTGACGCACGCACACAACATCATTTACAGCATTTTGTATGCAGGTTCTGCAGATTGCAGATCAAAGTTGCAAGAGTCTTGTCACCTCCAGGATCTTTCGCACAAATCAATTTGAACAAAAATGAATACAAAATCCAATCCTGTTGTAAATCATATTATACATTTGATATTGTAGTCATTTTGCGACAGTGTGTTGATTCATTTTAAACACTATCTGTAAATTTTTTTATGAGAAAAAACAGATGTTTATGCTTAGAAAAACCAAAACATTAACTCTGTTCTTAATGTTAACAGTCTGCGCATTAGTAATATACAATACTTGTTATTTTAGTAGTAAACGGTTATACTGTACCTGCTAAATTAGGTGTTTCTTGCAACAGTATTCCATTCTCATCAATGGAGTTGTATTACCTTCTGTGTGGTACCTTACTATATGCACAGTTATATTCTCACTGTAGATGAATGGATTATGGAATGACACTCAAGCGTGGGCATATTTCTTTTGTTATCTCAGATTTCAAAAAAGAAATTTCAGCTGTTGAGATACTATTTACCTGACAAGAGAGATGTAAGACTTAAGTTGGGTAGAGTTACATTTTAAGACTCCTAAATTAATTGTTTGTTCAAACATTTTGTAATAGTGCCAGACTTCCAGTTAAAAATGCTGAGCGTTCAATGAATTGCCAAACATATTTCAACCAAGATTGCTACATAGCTAACCAAGCTTGCATCTAGTGAAGCTAGCTAACTAGTGCAATTCATGACAGACAATATTAGTTTAAAGAGGACAGAGCAGTTCACCAGGTTCACTTCTGAAATTGCATTTACTGACTACTAGACCATGACTGCCACAGAAAAATGAATGACAACTGGTTGAAGTTCTAAACAGAAAAAAATAACTTTTTGTCATTTACTGTGCCCATCCCTGTACGTATTCGGGCCAATGAAGCTATACACTCCAAAACTTGGGATTGGGCATTTACAACTACTATGAAGTTAAAAGTATTAATTCTCATCTTATTTGAGGTTAATCTATCAGGGACAGACTTTTAGCATTAATGGTACTGCAAATACATTATGAAACATTTTGCATGACACAATGAGCAGCATTTATTCTGGCACCTTGGGCCTATCCCAAATTCACAAAAATTTGGAAGAGGAGTGAATTGGCCAATACTGTACACTGATTTGTCATTTTGAAATGGAAAAGCTGGAGCTCATCGTGCTGCTTCCAATCTCATCTCCTAACACATTGACCCAGAAACATAATGAGCATTTGACCAAATAGGCAAGACTCAGTTACCCAAGTTTAATTTGAAGGTATTTATGTACAAATTGGCTTCACCACTGAGAAATTGCAATACTTTCTATTTGGAACCAAAATTACTGGAACAGTTTAATAAAATGTCTAATTATGTTTGGTATTTCATTACATAAATTTTGCTTCCTAAAGTCTGCAACTCTTTGACCTCGACAGACCCTAGGTATTCTGCCCTACCAGACCAGTACTTTCATCTTCTCACCAGGCCTGTATGCTCATCTTCAGTTCTTGTTTGAGTTCTTTTTTCCTTCACACTATAAAAGCTGTATCTTTCTTACTCAATATAAAACCAAATGTGATTCTTACTTGACTTTTCTAATGAGTCTACCTCTTACAGTCACAGGAAGATGTTATGTTTAATGTTTTATTTATTTACTGTAACAGACAGAAATAATTTGCCCAATGATCAACACTGGTACATGACCTACTTTAAATTATCACTTTTTCCTGAAGTAACTTTCTCATTAGCAAACAACAGACTCCAGTAACAAGTTACTGT
This sequence comes from Esox niger, assembly GCA_016801105.1. Classification (NCBI taxonomy): domain Eukaryota; kingdom Metazoa; phylum Chordata; class Actinopteri; order Esociformes; family Esocidae; genus Esox; species Esox niger. Next base: position 128,547 of record JACXGJ010000275.1, read on the forward strand.
TTGTTTCAAGATGCTATAATGTCATTTTCTATTCTCAATATACAAAAATTATAGTTTTCCAATAGCGTATATTAAAGGTATTCATTATACTGAATCAAAACTACATGTTATGGCAATTTGTCTGTTTTTCTCCCACCTTTTGAGATATCCAAGGTTGTACTTTGTCAAAGCAACTCCCAGCAGACAACCAGAAAGTCTAGACTGGAATCGTTACGGACCAAATAGGAATGCACTCTATACACAGAGGCCCAAACTGCCAAAATAATTTCTTAAAGTTGAGCCAAGGTTTATTACACCACTGGGTTTAACCTCAAGCAGGATTCAAACCCTGGACTCACAAGGACTTTACAGTTGTGCCGTGCAGTGGTTGTATGGCCTAGCCTTTCTTACATTGCATTTTCATCAAAATGTTCAATTTCAGATGTTCCAGATTTAAATCTGGGAATTTACTTGGCAAAACAAAAACTTAACCACTTGTTTTTGGGTTTGACAAAAGACTTTTACTGACTCATTCTAACACTCATAATTCGCTTCCTTGCTTTTCATGTCGACTTGTTGCCACCAATAGAGTCTAAATAATTTTGTATAACATCAGCTTCATTCCAACATGTCATCTTGTTACATTCAAATGGGCTGTATCAAACGTTCCTGAGCTCTGGCCCAATAGTTGTTTTTCCTGCCTTAATGGGGTTCTTGTTGTCTTCCACAATTCTGTTCTATTAATTAATATTAGATTAAGATGCATAGAAGATGGCAAAAGTGTAATGTTTACTAAAACACATGAATTAAACATACTTCTGAAATAACTTTTCACAGTTTAAACCTGTATCACAAGCTAGAAAAATTTAAATGTACAATGACGTCCTACCTTTTACATGCTGATACATGGGCAATGCATCTACAGTGTAACATTGGTTTTTGCTGTACAGTAAAAAGTAGTATTCAGTGCAAATTGTCATCACTCTCTGAAGAGGAAAAATGTAAGCAATCAAATATAGTCTTTCTTAACATTATGTAAACATAGGATAAGCAAACTCTCCAAACAGTTAAGAGTTGCTGCATTCTGCTCATTTAAGTAAAACAACATAGTAAATTACATCACACAAGCACATTCAAAATATTCCAAATTACATAAATATAAATTTTCACATAGCGGTTAAAAAAGGTACAAAATATGGAGGTGTCCTCACATACTACTTTCACTTCTCTGACTCCCTCCATCCTCGTGCATTCCTTCCAAACTTGTAAACAAGCCTTCGTCCATCTACGCGTTCCAGTATTTCCCGTTTGTAATAATATCTGTAATGTTATGGGCAGGTAGGTTATTGTAACAGACAAAATGTATTTCTCTCAAATAATGAATATAAAAACTCCTTCATTATTAATACATTTTGTGGTCTCTACCTCATTGCTCGGCTGAGCTTCTCGTAGGTCATGCTACTATTATTCTTCTTCTTTCCCCACAGCTGAGCTACAGCCTCTGATTTGAGGAAGCGGAAAACTCCTTCAGTTCGGTCTTCCCACTTGATCAGGCCTGGATTCCGCTCTGGATTCAGAAGAATGTCCCTAATGAATTCCCATAAATGGGTCCCCCTGGGATCTAAGGAAAAACAGAGGCGATGAACTTTAAAACCATTTAATACAATAGCATGGTTAAAACATGGGTAAAACAAGTAGCATGTATCTATCTCCAAATTGAGCATTTCTAAAATTTTCTTAAATGGTACAATTGAATTTGATTTTCATGTAATACAACTTACTATGTTTTTTTACTTGGTAAGGGCGACTGTGAGATCTCTTTGTATCTGAAAGTAATTGAACAGATAAGTTATGTAATTTATGTAATTTGTACATTTTGCAATCAAACCCATACAACTCTTACAGTATAAACAAATACAAAACATATTAAATCTCATCACAATCACCAGAATGCTCTATTTCATCTTGATCTGAGAATTGACCATTGTTTGAGAATTGTTTGTTACAATTCCTTGGTTTTTGTGTATACTGGTTGGTTGAAACATATATTTTTTAAAAGGGCACTGTGTAGAATCCTGCCTCAATATAATAACATAACTTCTCTTCTCCTTGTCTTTCCTTTTCAAACAAGATCAGAATAGTATTAGCTAGTCTAGGGTTGAGGAAAAGTACTGTGAGTGGCTTAAGCAACTACAAGGAGATTACAAATCAATGCAAACAGATAGACGGATCGGCAAAAGTTTAAATCGAGAATATTTGATCAAGGCACAGATCAATTTTGTAGAAAATTACTATTTGAATAATTCTATGGTACCAAAATGTATATGAAATCTTCATGCTCACTGCCAGACAAGTTAAAACAATTTTTCAGGCTTGCTTGACCCTTGTATAAGCATACATTTGGATCAGATTCATATCCCAAATTTTTTTAATGTGATTTTATCTCATTACATATTTCAGGTTGGATATGGCCGGTATTGGATCCCAGTTGGATTCAGAAAGGAGATTCACGGATGCATTTTTGGTATTCAAAGAATACCACTGTTGGAGGGTTCACTCTGCTCAGAAAAATGTTGATGCCTGGCCAAATGCTACAAGAGCTCTGTGGTTCACATTGGCACCTCTCCTCACCAGTCCTGTTTTTGCCCTTGTCTCCCACTGTCCCTGTTTTCCCCTGCCCCCCGATGCCATAATGAGCAATTGTTTTGTTAGCTCTATCTAACCTACTCCCAGGGAATTCCTACATCACATGCAGGCCTCAATTTTCCACTTGTGTTGACTTGCTGCCAAGGTACTACTGAGTCTATGCTTCCCAGCATCATGAGCAGCTCCAGCAGGGGACCCCAAACTTCCCTTTCCCAAGCTACATTTGCCAGCTCAGACTGGGGGATCCCGAGGCATTCCCAGGCCAGTGTCGAAATATAATCTCTCCACCTAGTCCTGGGCCTACCCCGAGGTTTCCTCCCAGATGTACATGCCTGGTGACAGCCCCTGGATTAGTTCAAAACAGTCTGAGCTTGTCCACTGTTGGGCTTCAGACTTGATCCTGACTCTCATCTCAATTCTGCCATGCCTTTCTAAAGTTTTTGAATGCCTGGTCAATAAACTGCTACACCGTAATCTGGAATCCCCCAGTGTTCTCTTTGTGATTTAGTCAGGTTTAAAAGCTCGGCATGGGTGCATCACAAGGTCCTAAATTACTTGTCATCTCAAGGTCCTGAAACATTTGTCTTCAATGGTCATGATAAAGCCTTTGCCTCTTACATCCTTATTAATAGACTCTACAACCTATTCTTGTTCGGAAATTATTTATCTGACCCATACAATGTGTTTTATCCAAGGGCCTGCCGTCCACTCTGGCAATTTCCATGGGTGTCCCTCAAATTTTGATTACTGGGTTTATCCAAATCTCTGTCCATGTTAATGACATTACTGTTGCTGATGGTAAGTCCCTCATCTATCTCTATGCTGACCACATTATCTTGTACACAACTGGGTCCTCACTGTGCTGTTCATCCTTCAACATAGCTTTAAATAGATTCAATATGCCTTCACTGACCTCATCTATGCCTAAATACTACAAAAACAAATGTATTTATTTTAAATGCTAAACATGCACGTGTCAAAATGACCAACCATCCTATCCTCAATTTAGGCAATGGAATCGTTTGCTGCTTAAAAGTTACCTTATAAATTAAATGAAATTTACGTCATTGATTAGTGTGAACTTTACACCCTGGTAATTTGGCACTCCCTTCACAATCAACACCAAACTCATATGTAATCTATTTGTTAGTCACTTTTAGGTCAATGGCTTCTCTGACTTTGCTCCCTACCTACAGTGACATCAAATACTAATAACCTGCGTTCCGGGAACAACACCTCAAAAACCTGTTCTTCATCTAGTCGATACTCATTTCAGTTTTCTGCTGCCAACGATTGGAATGAGTTACAAAAGACCCTTATGCTAGACACGCTGGTCTCACTTCACACCTTAAAAAAATAGCTGCTGAATACCCAATTCCTAACTGTAAATGTGTCCCACTGTATTTGTTGTAATTTAATATGTTTAATATATATGTCTATTTGTATTCATACTGTACATACTTTTTGTATCTTACATTATTTATGATGATGAAAGATGTATTTTCTTCCATTTAAATGCTTTTGGTCAGGTTGTCTTTGAAAATGAGAACTTGGTTTTAAGTCACGTGCCTGGTTAAATAATAAAATATATTCTAATTTATTTGCCTTGCATTGACAGTCATTTGATCTTCATGTTGTCAGGAACCAAAAACACACACCAAATGCAAATGCAAAGTGAAGACCCAAGACTAGACAATGAAACCTCTCTTTCCATGCAATAACAATGCAAACAAAAACAACTGCCTAATCAGAAACAGCTGTGAAGTAAATTTTTTAAATACTTAGAGCACTCTAATATTAGGGGACTGCATAAAATGAGCTGTTTCTAAATTCTTCATCCACTGAAAATTCCCTGAGTGTATAGCTGACAGTCTGCACTGTAAAGCCCACAGTAGCTGTATTATTTAAAATGATAACGGTTGGATTACAGAGCCAAATAAGAATGTGTCACTGTTTAAACAGTGTATGTAATGTTCGATACGTTATCTGTTCACATCTTTGATCTGGTCTCATACCTGGACTGGAGGGAGTTGGAGAGGCCACAGGTACCAGGGATTGCAAGGAGGGATCATATATATCTAAAGAGTATTACAAATTCATTTTAATGTCAACTCAAAAACGTCTGCTGTGTGTATATTAGTTAACTGTCGATTGTTCGATTTATTTAAACAAAATGTATCAATTTGAATCTGGTACCTACCTGTTGCATAGATGTTCGATTCTGGGAATGGACATGGGAAATCTACTAGGACAAGAGAGCACATTATATTTGTGATTACAGGGCATTCAATCTTAAGGAAATACTTAAATCACAGACAGCTTAAATGGACATTTAGTTCCTCTTTTAGTTTTAAAGCATTATTTAGACATTTATTTTGGTCAAAGTTCCATTACTGTGATTTATTTTGGCACCTAATGCCACAGTCGCTAGACACAGCAAAATAATTGCTTGATATGTTTCCAAAATAAATAACACAACCATCTCATGTCTTTGAGTTCCATACAGGCATGTCAATGCAAAAACATTGCTGTTCCCATAATTAAACTCATGAATGTGTATCAATCACTTCCTGCTTTGCCTTTGTCTCTGAACTCCAAATCTGTGCTCTGCTAGTCTCACAAGTTACAGAGCCTGGTTCTCAATGTGTTTTTTTTTGTGACGTTTTTTAGTTTTTTTTAAACACAAACAACATATAAACAATATCATATTTAGAGACAATTTACACATTTTGAGGTGAGACCAGCTGCTACAGTATGGCTAAAACAACTGTCGGATAATGCTTCAAAACTAAAAGTATATAGAATAAAAATCCATTTAAAATTCATTGAAATAAAACTAATATCCAGAAACAAGTTGAGAAGGTGCCTTGCAATTTTGTTACCACACTGGTTTAGGCTGAGCAATATTTTTTAAGAAAAAACAAATTACTTAAATATGTTGCTTGAATACGTATTACATCCTGTGCTGTGGAAGCTCCCAATTTGCAAGGACACGTTGCATTAGTATTGACCATTCCTATGAACCATTACACTAGCTATCACATTTTCTGGATAATAACTCCACTTTCAGGATCACTGTCAGGCTTGGAATCAGAAGGAAAACTTTGACAAAAAAGCATTATACAGAAGTTAGAGATAAAGTTGTACAAATACAAATGTATATATTTAGAATAGGGTATAACATAATATACAAACGTTTGAATATTCAGATGAGCACAGCAGTATCAACATTCAGCAAGTAAAAGCAGTGTCACACATAGCAGCCAATGCCAAGAAACTCAACGCTCAAACAAGGAGACAGATGCCAAAAAACCCTTTCAATTGCCTAGAGTTCAAAGGCTGGGAGTTGAGTAATTGCCCTATGTTCTGATCTCAGTCCCACTGAGACTCTCAACCGCAATTAGAAAATTGAGGTTCAGAGGTGTCGTCCAAACCAACCTGAACAAATCTGCCATTGGGCCAAAGAATGGGCCAAAACTCTGACACTGTGCAAAGATATATACTTACCAAACGACATAAAGGTGTCATTGCAGTGAAAGTGGCTTAACAAATAATTCCTATGTTTGGGGTTGAATAGTTAGGCAAGTAGCATATTTCCGCTATATTCAAAAATATATTCCAACATAAAACCAAGTCACCTTACAATTATTGAGTTTGAGTGTCAATGTTTTAAGTACAATGCAATTTCAAGGTACAATATGTATTTCAGAAAGTTGAATGGCATTTTGCATGTCATGTCTGAATGGAGTTGTCAGGGTTGTTGTAATCTTGTCCCAGAGCTAATTTATACAGTGTAATTCATTCCACACTTACTTAAAATGTATTTGAAGTTGACCTTAGTGGAAATTACCGCAATACCATGGGAGAGACCTTACCAAGTGAAGAAATTGTGTATTTTGCTTTTATCAAATCTTAAATATTGCAAGACTTTGTTGGTAAAGTAAATAAAGTCATGTCCATTAAATCCAGACCTTTAATACTACTACTGAGAAGCTAAATATCTAGTAGCCTTGAACACTAAATGAGATTTTCCTTTAAATAAGCTAGGGAGCTACTGCAGGAACATAATTGTATCTCATTGAACAAGTTTTAATGAAGATGTAACTGCCTTGTTCTGCACTTAGTCAGTGCAGTATTAAAACAACTCAGCTACACTTTAGATTAAGCTTGCTTTACCGAGGAGTATAAGCCAATGCTTACTGCGCAGAGAATTTCTTACAACTTTCTTATTGGCTAATGAAGGCCAAGTTCTACGCAGTGTTCCACCAGTTCCCCTTCTGAGAATGAAATCAATGATGACATTAAATACATTATTGATGATACTTAAAAGCTATGAAGTCTAAAGAGCTTTTGAGGGCTCTTACCATCTGGCTCTGATTTGATAGCATCCATTGGTGAGAAGTCCACACCAGGAAACTGACCTGTGTTGGAATGATACGGAAAAACAAGAACATTTAAGAGGAATGCCATTATACTTACACTAAAATATGTATCTTTATTCTGTGTAAATCATGTATCCTCTTTACTCTGTGTTAATAAAACTAACTTGATGCTGAATTCCTAATCCACCTGTTATTCTATTCAACTAACCAGCATCACATGTTGCTGAAATACTACCATTTAGCCTGACGACTTAAATTATCACAGCATATTGCAACCACATCTTGTCTGACTTAGTTTCTATTTTACTCAAAATGTGAAACTAACAGAGGACACCACAGCCCCGTTCAGTATGTGATCTTACTGCTCCATTTTAGCTCAGCAAGGCTTTGGTACAGGATCGGCCCCACAGTGCCCGCAGCCCGGGTAAAGTCCTGGAAGGTCATGCTGCACAGCTGACGGCCATCCACATCGAAGTTCTGGAAGGGGATGCTGGCAGCATCAATCTGGTGCATATCCAGCGTCTGTTGCAGCCACTCCCAAACCTGGTACTTTGACCAATACTGAGGCTGTGAGTCTTGGGACCACAGGCGACTGGTATAACTAGGCATCACTGTGGAAAGTGAGGTGAATGCTGCTACAGGTTAGATACAATTTGCAATAGCGACGACCAACATTGCATTCTGTTTAAACTTTAGATAAGCTATAATGAAGAAAAAAGACTTGCTTAGCTTAGGTGTTTGTAAATAATTTAATCAAAAAAGCAATTTAATGAAAAAGACATTGAGCTGTTAAACTAATCCTCACTCTCTGGAAGTGTGTAGGAGTTCCATGATGTGGGGAGCTGGCTATCAATGCTGGCAGTGGAAGGGATGCTCATGATACAGGTGGAATGACCGACCATGGTCCAGAGCTGGAGGGAAATGGCATTTTTAGTCAGTGTGGAATGAAATCCTACAAATCATACATGGTCCACAAACTGTGCAATCCGGAAAAGATGTTTGAGATACAGTAGGTTGACTGTTGTGAGACAAGTGAACATAGACGGGGGGCATTGTGGGGATATTCTTATTGTGTTCATCTTGTGTATTTGCAAAGTAATGGATATGTATACATTTTTAATGTGTGAAAATATATTCATTCTTCATCTACAACTCTAAGGATTTTTAAAAATATTTACAGTGCTGTCATATTCAGATAATTGTAGTTAATAATCAATGTAGAAGTTTGACGAACAACTCGTCTTTCGGGTTCAAACAATACTTGTTTATTCTTCTACCACTGGTGATGCCTATATTTATTTGAGTTTTCACCATGAAGTAATACTTGAAATAAAATGTTTCCCCTTTTTCCACCATTATATATTCAACATGTTTCTTCATGAATGGTGGAAATATTAGAAATGGCTCTATTAACGCCATAATTTATATAAATATCGGTAGTTTCAGACATTATGCAATATGCTTACACAAAGTGGAAATTATGGTGCTAGGGCAGGCATAATGCTTGATTGTGTCTAGCGACATATTACTGGCTAATAAGGCTTTAAAACAGCCAGTAGCAAAATTCATACAATTCATAGATGCTATTTGTGGTGGAAGTAAACTTAACAAGAAATGTTACTCAGTTTAACACTGGTTAGTGATGTCTTACAAAAAATTCAAACTTGGCGTGATGTTAATGCGTGACAAAATGAACTATAATGTATATTTAATGTCATATGGCAAGAGGCTATACTGAAACCCAGCAAATGAACAGCTCTGTGGCAAATGAACAGCTTGTAACCAATACAGTCTTGACAGGACAACAATGACCAACATGTTCTATTGCGGGTTGGCTGAAATAGGCCTGCCTGGTTTTCTTGTTTTTTGCAGCCTAAGGATGGCCTGGTTCACTTGCATTGAGAGCTCCTTTGACTTCATGTTGTGTGTTCAAAGCAATAGCTTCCTAAAGGCAAATGCCACAACTAAAATCAACCTCAGACCTTTTATATGCTTAATTGATGAAGAAGTAATGAAGGAATACCCCACACCTGTCCATAAAACAGCTTTGAGTCAATTGGCTAATTAAATTTGGTCCCTTGAAAAAGAGGGGGCTACATATAAAGGGCTGCAATTCCTAAACCCTTCTTCAAGTTTGGATGTGAATACCATTAAATTAAAGCTTAGAGTCTGCACGTTAAACCCATTGTCATTATTTAACTATGTAACTTCAATATATTTTGGTAAACAGCCAAAATAACAAAACTTGGGTCAATGTCCAAATATTTTTGGACCTAACTGTATATTGCTTTTACACATAGGCCAGCTGAATTTAAAACAGCAATTGATTTGCTTATTTAAAAAATACTTTGGGAGTTAGCCATTGAGACCTGTGCCTAACTATTTTGAATGGTGCTCTCCTCATTCTTTGAGCACAGCACACATTGGCCGCCACACAACTTTTGACATAAGAACCAGATAGTTAGCTAGTTGTAACTAGCAGCTGTTTTTTTCCTTAATAAATGACATTGGTAGACACAATAACAAACATCCAACTATTTACCTGACTACATTAAACTGAACATGATAACTTGTTCAGGACATGATTGAGCTAGCAATCATTCAAGGTGCACAGCTAATGTGATCATAATGTAACCATAAAGCACAAGTATTCGCAAAATGTCTTTTAATAGATGAGAATGAAAAATATTTTCAGGACATCAGTTCATCATCACAATCAAGTGTTTTTTGAAAAGCACATTATTGTCTCCGCTCATGACTAGCTAGTGAAGGTGCTTCACAAAGAGCACAGATTTTCGGCAACATAACATTTCACTCTAGCATGACACACGACTTGTACTGTTAGCTGGGTAGTTAGCTAAGGCTATTTCCTTAGCTATCTACCCAGTTAGTAAAAAACACAAAAAAATAGTATATGGCTGAATACTGCAACTATTTCTGTTATGAGATAAAGAAAGCAATCATTTGAGCACCACAGCTAATCTGGTTTTAAAGTAACAAAATGATCTTCTTGCTACAGCCCTATAGTAAGAACGTATCACTGTTTAGGTTAAAAACCCATTGACATTCCTACTGAGTTTAAAATCCCTTGCATATTCTCATGATCTTAACCACTGTGCATGTTGGAAGACACAGCCCTGGCCACTTTTCTATGCTAATAAAAACCGAATGCAATGATGTGCAAATCATTTCCTCCCTAAAATTTATTGAAAATAGTAGAAAGACAACTTATCAAATGTTGCCCCAATAATGTTGCCAACAAAATAAATGATTTTTGTTAATGTTGTTGAATTGCTGTCTTTTCACAAAACTCTGTTAGCATTTGAGAACTGAGGAGATCAACTGCTGTAGTTCTGAATGTGAAATGTATTCCCATTCTGGCTTAATGTAGGAAACCTACTCAACAGTTCAAGGTCTCATCATATTTTTTGTTTCATAACACACCAAATGTTAAGGTGGTTTGGCATTGTCTTGAAATGAGCAAGGCCTTCCCTGAAAAATATATTGTCTGGATGGCTGCATATGTTGCTCCAAAACGTGTATATATTGTTCAGCATTTATGGTGCCTTCACAAAGGAGCAAGTTACACATGCCATGTGCACTAATGCACCCCCATACCAACACGTACCCCCAAACCAACAAGTATTTTGGCTTTTGAACTGTGGACCGACAGCAAGCCGGATGGTATCTTTTCTTTCTAGACCTGAGGATGTGGTGTCCATGATTCCCAATTTTTTTTTCACATTTTGATTTGTCAGCCCTCAGGACAGTTTTCCATTTCTCCTCAGTCCATCTTAAATGAGCTTGGGTCTGGATCTTGTTTATATATGGTTTCTTCTTTGCATGGTAGAGTTTTAACTTGCTTTTGTGGATGAAACAACAAACTGTTCACAGACAGTGGTATTCTGAAGTATTCCTGAGACCATGTAGTGTCGGTTTTAAATGCAGTGCCGCCTGAGGGCCCGAAGATCACGGCTATTCAATATTGTTTTTTGGCCTTGTTCCTTGCGTGAGATTTTTCTGGATTACTTGAATCTTTTAATGATATTATGTACCAAAGATAATGAAATTCCCAAACTCTTTGCATTTTCAAGTTGAGAAACTTTTTTCTTAAATTGTTGCACTATTTCCCTATGCAGTCTTTCACAGAGTGGTGAACCCCTAGCTATCTTTACTTCCGAAACACTAATGGGGTAACTTGGGGTACCTGGGGTAAGAAACATGATGGGGTAGGATAACAAAACTTGTGTTAGTCGCCAGTTATTTCCGGACCTAGCTGTGTCGGCTATCCTCCGCTTGCTGTTGCTGAGGAAATACTTGACCACAACCTTGTTTGCATGCAATGGTAAATATACATTCTTAGTATTTCAGATCACGCACTGAGGCACATGGTAGTAACACTATAATTGCAATGGGATTATCAGATTTTTTTTCTGTCATTGTATGCTTTATTTCAAGAAAATAGTAGAGCAATACAGAGGACAGTTTTGGCTGATAGAACAGTGTGATGGATTTTAAACCCTCCTTTAGCAACTTAATATGTGCGCAGGATGCAGTGGCCTAAACCCGCTAGACCATCCCAGGCTATGAATTGTAAGTTTGTTGACTGTTCACCAGTCCATTTACCTGAGATGGTGAAGGCCTATCATGGAGTGTGACCATTTTATAACATGTAAGTGTGGGATCTGAGCATTAACAACTACAATATGAATGTACGTTTCATTATAAGTGAATGTTCCTAGATAATGAGAAGAACAGATTACCAATATGCTGCAATAAACATTGATCTACTCTCTCCCTTGACAACCGTGTACGCGAGCTTTTACCACTATACGACGGCTGATTTCTAACATAAGTATACCACCAAATATACTTCTGTGATCATTCCACTTATAAAATATGAAAGGATCTAGAAACCAAGTCTTAACAAACAAAAGCAGTTTTGCAAAAACTTAAGTCAATATCTCTAAGTGAGATTTCACTAGCTGTATATAGACATGGCTTTGGTTCAGCTGAGGATCATGCAGACAATCTGCCTAGTTTGACTTCCTGTATAGTTTGTGTTCACCCTTAGAGCAATCTATTGTCCCTATGCCAACTGTCTAGTCTGAGCAGTCTGACTGCCCTGTCTGTATGATATGAGTTTGTAAGTTATTGTGTGGTTTTTCCAGACCATTTGGTTGGAACATCCCTAACATCAGGTATCATTTCGTATGTACTCTAATCTCATGATCTATTAAAGGCCAACTGGTTTTTGTACAAAATGTGAACTATTTAGTGGTAGGCCTTTGAGTTCCATGTAAACTAGATAAAGATTTAAGGAAACTCTCCTGATCCCCGCAATCTTTGCTTCTTATCACCAAACTTGAAACATAATAAGAAAACCTAAACATTAGAAACACAACTAAAATAGAAGGCCCAGCGCAAGGACAAAGTGACTGAGGGGGCAGTTAAAAATGACGAGGGGGTTAATCTTTTTTTGGGGCTATTTTTCTATAGGGTATTTAAAACTTAAACTGGGGGGGACAGAAAATACAGCTGAGGGGGCTAAGCCCCCTCTTGCCCCCTTGTGGCGCCAGGCCTAGAACAGACAAAATAACAATCACAGATCTCATCAATTAACATCAGTGCAGGTGACTTGGTGGTACAGGAGCAAGTACATAATCCCTCTGTTTAACTAATTCATGTTACAACCAATGCAAAGTGAATGCTGTCCACTAGACTGTAACCTAATATGGCAGTTTAAATATAGTAGCATTCTTTCATAATATAAATCACAGATCAGTGTTGGTCTGGAGATACGTTTTTAATAAATAGAAGCAAATTAATATGTAATGGCCAGTGTCAAGACATGCATTAAGTAACCGTTCTTTGACACCCAAAAACTTTTTTTAAAAGCATTGCTGAATGTTTTCTAATAAAACACATTTAACATAATCCTGTGAAAACATGAATAATAGATTCTTACGTTGCATAAATATGTTGCAAGTTGTAGAGTAAAAGAGCTTTCATTCTCTCCTGTATGAAAACAAGCCCTGAAGTTGATTATATTTACCTTATGAACCATTTTTTTTACATTCATTTAAATGCAAGATGCACAATAATGCAAAGCCTAATGTATGTTTATTCAAGTATCGTCTGTAACAATTTTAAAACTGTACAGTAGCATTTTTATCTCAGGCTCGAAGATAGGCGCATTACAGGCAATCAAAGTTTAACAAAGACAAACTAATCAAACCAAGCCCAATCTGGTTTCAAAGATAACTCAACTAATGCCTCAACCACTTTTTGGAAATGTATAATACTTACAGTTCATTATGCCACCTATCCATCAAAATAGATAGGTAGTTAGGGTGAAAAATAAATCTCCCTGTATACTTTTAATGTATTTTTACATATACATTGGGTGTACTGCCATGCAAAGAAAATTGTGTGTGTTTGCGCTTACACTACAGCACTAGTGATTATATCAGCGACCAAGTAGACTGGAGCAGAGCTGGTTGCACTGCGTGGCATGGTTTCCTACCAGAGCTGTGGAATGGGGTCCGACCAGCCCAGGGTGGGATGGTGCGTGTCTCTGCTCTCTGTCTTCTTTTTGTCTTCTCTCTGTGAGTGAGGTAGCAAGCTGTGAAGATTCTGAAGATAGGTGAGTGAAGAATTGTTTTCAGTGTTAGCAGCAGTGTAGTTTTATCTCATTAAACAAACAGAAAGTGACTTTCCACACAGACCAAGGTGCTGCCCCAGCAGTGGGTATTTTATGTTGCCAGCTTCCTTGTCCTTTCCTTATCCATTTCTAATTGGCTACTGGAATAGATTCAGGGCAGGAATTTGCATACAGATGACTGAGTGAATTACAACACACAAACCTGACAGGCAAGCTGTTGTTGTCACTCTCTGGTCTTTTACTCTCTTGGACATAAATGCATTCGCACCTTGGCAAACACACACACACACACATCTTACCAATGTCAGCCTAATATGCACATGAGATGTCTGCAGAATGCAGTAGAGATGTCAGCTCATAATCAAGATATAAAGGAGACATCCATTTTTCTCTGCCACCAATGTTTGAACGGTGCTTCCCGCTTCTCCGCTGCCATTTAGCCTTCAAATAACTCTGCCACCGACGTTTAATTTATCTTCATACAATGTTTAGTTTAATTCAATCTACTGCTGATGTAGTGAAGAGACAAGATTACGAGTAAGATATGAACTTTATTTACAGAATGTACAATTTAACAAACATAGAAAAAACTAAAGTAGCCTGAAAAAAAACACCCAACTATTCTACATTGTAGCCTATAATCATCTTCTTCCGCAGGTCTCTCCCTCCAGCTCCGTCCCCGAGTTGGTCTTGGCTCAGCCTGAGGCAGTTTTGAACTTGCCCTTTCAACCTCGCCTTCAGTAATTCCTGGAACAAGTGTTTTTGAAGAACAGAACCTGGACGACAAAATATGAAGCGATTGCAATAAGTGTGGCAGTGATTATGTTGCATTTGTTTTACCGGGATGGTGCCACAAGAAAACAAAAATCAAAACATTTTGTTAGACAAGGTACACAATTTGTCAATGTACAAAAACGTTCTTGGGTAGCGCGTTGAGCGATTTTCTGCATGCAATTTGAGAAAAGTCGATCACGTTGTCATAGTCAGAGCCATCAATATGCTCTATGTAGACAGGAAGTTGAAACAGGAAAACAGATGTCCTGACCGAGTTCAAAACAACTCTTGTTGTCCGTACGCTAGACAAATGATTTCAGAGTGTTTGCCAGCAGGAAGGAGACGGAAGGATCGGGAAAGTGATCAGAGGAACACACGTTATAGATAGAGAGAATAGGCCAGTCACAAGAAACTATAAATACTGCAGCCACAATTGTATTCCCAGTTATACTGAAACGTATTGAGAAACACAGACATTTGCTAAGGCAAGCTAGGCTAGCTAACACTAACAGTACCATTTCCATGTTTATCTGTGATTATTCAACATTAAATGCAACGTAAATGTATCGGTATTCAATGGGATTTTCTTCAGGAGTAAATAGTTGCAACAAAAGCGCAGGGACTTTTGTCAGGCAACTTTAGTAGATATTCTGATTAAATTATGTTTTTACTTGAATCTGAATAACCCAAATTCTGAGAAATGATTACCATCTGTGTTTTTATAAGAAGTGTATGCATTACTTCAGTAGGCATTTTATGTAAATTTTAGCCAGGGGATTTCGTAAGATATATTACATTAAGAGTCTGAATCGAGAAAAAAAAGCAGTAAGTTAAGTTTCGGACCAGAGACCTTCTGGTTCCCAGACGTGTGTGCTACCCACTGCTACAAAGCTCCAAATAGGAATCTGTGCCTCTCTGAATGTGAATGGTTGTGTCACATGAATATGTTTGAAGCGATTTTCTTTGTAATCCCAACCCATACCTTAACCCTAACCTTAACCTCAGTACTGTGATACCTAACTCTAACCTTAACCCACACCTGAACCTGAACCCCAGAGCTGCAAGAACTAACCCTAACCAAACCTTAACCTTTATTGTTTCCTAACTGTAGCCCAAACCGTAACCCTAACCTTATCCCCAGTGCTGAGATATCTAAACTTAACCCTAACCTGAAACCTAATGCTGTGTTGTGATGCTTAACATTAACCTAACTTTAACATAGCAATGCATTCATGACATATTCTAGCGATCTTGATGTTGCTGTTATTCATCTTTGAACTACATATCCAGTGTGGGACAATGGGTAGAGTGACTACCCTCTGATCTGAATGTCGGTGGTTTGAAATACATGCCGAACATTTTGTTAAAATTCTTATTTATTTATACGTTTTCATAGCGTTCAAAAATATCATATGTTTGTCTGGTGTCTGTATGATATTATACGTTTTTATTGCGTTCGTAAGATGTTACGTTTTAGGCATTTCGTAATGTATTATATATTTTGGTGGCGCATTGTACCATAACATTACATATCATACGAAATTGTGTGCCATGGATTCTCGTATAATAGTCTACGTAGTGTCCTGAGATCACTTTGGAAATGCAAACAAAGCATTAAAACTGCACACTCATACTGGTATGGTGGAACATGTTGCTCCCAGGTCTGAAAAAAAGTATTGGATCTAAGAGAAGAGATAAGGACAGGACTGAGTACCACTGAAAGTATAACATGTCTACATGACTGTTGTTTTGTGTTCTACCCATTCAACCTGTTTCTGGGACTGTTACTTTCTTCCATTTGACATTCTTCCATTCCAACTTGCAGATGGGAAACAAATAGAAGATATACAAATAGTGGTCAAGCTGTGTCATGGTCCAGGTGCCATGCTCTGCTTTCCAAGCAGCCCTGGATCGTGTGTAAAATTATTTTTAGTGTAAAATAAAACCCTTTGTTCATCTCACCCTGTGTCTGGCTACAACTATCTCCAATCTTATGACACACGGCACCTGCCTAGATGCTTTATGCATGTTCAAATTAATATCAAGCAGTATACAGCTTCAAATAATCTACATAATTGTCACGTCCTGGCTATGCCCCTAGCCATCTTTGTGCTGGCTGGGGCCATAGTCAGGACGTGGCCAATAGAGGTGCCTCTAGCCACCTCTATGCACTTGGGTCTCCCCAATTGGAGGCAGGTGTTGTGTATCGTCGCCGCCAGCTCCTCACGCTGCCCCGCGGTCGTCGCCGCCAGCTCCTCACGCTGCCCCGCGGTCGTCGCCGCCAACTCCTCACGCTGCCCCGCGGTCGTCGCCGCCAGTTCCTCACGCTGCCCCGCGGTCGTCGCCGCCAGTTCCTCACGCTGCCCCGCGGTCGTCGCCGCCAGTCCCTCACGCTGCTAAGCGGTCGTCGCCGCCAGTCCCTCACGCTGCCCCGCGGCTGTCGCCGCCCACGGAGGACTGGC
>JACXGJ010000276.1:0-145166 GCA_016801105.1 Esox niger
ATATATATATATATATATATATATATATATATATATATATATATATATATATATATATACATTTTTCAGTTAAACATTTCTGCCCTGAATACATTTTTGGAGGGCCCTCCTTTTTATTTTTCTCTAACTTTTATATTATAGTAGTTTGTTATCTTTGTAGCCATATGCTGAATAGTACAGACAGAGTAAAGAGGGAAATAGAATTGGGTCCATTTTTCTAAATTTGATCCAATTTTTTGCAATTCTCCAGCATGCCTTTTAAAGGCCCATCCCATCCTGTGCCTGCCAGAAGGAGACTATGCCTGGACACTTACAGAGTAATAGAATCATGTTTTCCCCTGATGTGACCCACCACACAATATTGGCTCAGCTGCAGCTCCAGAATGCCTTATGATTATGAAAATGAGGTGAAACTGAGAGCTGCAAGCAGTCTCCTGTCTCCTGTGGCCCATCACCTCTGGCAGCACAGAAAGTCAGCCAGAGATACAGCTAGGAGCTGATCCAAACCACAAACTAAACCTGGGCTCCTATTGATGCATTATTGTTTTTGTTAATCCCCTCTCCTTCCTGTTCTCTTTTTATTGTCTATATAAATCTCTCCCACTCTCTCTATGATACACACATACACACACACACACACACACACACACACACACACACACACACACACACACACACACACACACACACACACACACACACACACATAGTACATGCATGTGATTCCTCCATTTGAGGAAGCGTTCAGAGTGCAGGCTTTCAGTTTGAAATGCACTCTTCAATGGCACTGGCTGTGACAGGTAAGCTAGCAGGCGAATGCATCATCGCTGATGTGAGACATTCTTCGGGTATCCGATGTCAGCAGGTGTTCTTTGGTTTGATGTGTTGGTGTGACACTACTGAGGGTGCTAGGGTTAAACAGGAAGAAATCCATGAGGTAATCAAATGTAACCCAAAGACACTTCACAGATGGGGCAAAGCAATAGCTCAGCAGAGGCTCTGCTCTGGGATTTTATGAGGGACCAGTCCCTCCCAGCCAGGGGAAATTGGATCCTCTCAGAGCCTAGGGAGTAAAGGCAGGGACCAGGCGTGGCAGACCATACAGAGTGCAGGCCTGGGATGGAGAAGTACCTATTATGAGGTAAGAAAGTGGAGATTGGGGAAGCAACCTCTGTAAGCTACACTAAACACTGCAATCACAGGCAAGTCTGGGCTGAGATAACTCCCTATCGGTAAATGAGGTGTCAGTGGCTATTTTACAGAACAGATTGTGAATTTGGTACAATGTAGCTAATATTCTGTTTTACAATCTACCCCATTGCTTTCACTTATGTATTTGGAGCTTGCTTCAAATCAGCAGTGTTCACACATGATTTAAACGGATTCAGCATGGTTTCAATGATTGGCCTCAGGTGTCTGCAACCATCCAGTAATCACACTGCCATATTCTAAGATTGACTCGCTGATAAACGACTCTATCACTACATTACACATATTTAACACTTTTGCTTCTTAATCAATACTTGTCACTATAAATAGACAGGTTAATTAAAATTCAGACTGAAGGTTTGCTTAGAATAGATAAGTGTTATTGATATGTTGCATCAATCCAAACATGAATATATGTAAAGGGTCAAAACACTCTTTGTAATACAATACTTTAAATAGTCCACATTTCTTGGTGTTCAATTACATGGAAGACAAAGGTTTGTGTCTTATCTTCTAATCAGATCAGTTGTATTCCTGTCTGCATCAAGAGTGTATGGGTCTCAGTGGCTGTGCCTGTGTGACCACCTGCACGTCTTTCTACGCATCCCATTAATAATAATCAGGTCTATTTCCATGTCTTTAATATGCAGGTGTGTCAAGATGCCAATTGAGAAATCATCAATGTACCTGCTAATTTCTGTAACTGGAAGGTTTAATTCCTTAATGTTCAACTTGCTACTCAGACACTCAAATGAGAAGTGATTCAGATAATTAAGAATACGAAAAAGCCTCCCTGTGTGTCCCTGAGGTCTGGAGACAGGGAGGCAGGGATATAAAGATAGAAGGGGAGAGATACATAGCGAGAAAGAGAGAGATAGACAATGAAAAGGGTCATGCATAAACATTTTGTGATGTGTTTGTGCTGAGATACATAGAGGCACTCTCAGTACAATCACTCTTCATAAATGGGTTAGTATTATTTTGGAGGATTCATTATCTGGAGACAAAAGTTTTACACATATTAATTCCACACCAACTGCCAACTTAGTGTAGTGCCTCCCGCAGAAATATGAATATTATTTCGTGATTTTTATATGCATTTCTGTGCCAGACCGTATCTAGCAGAAGGCTTAATTGTCAATACCAGCCATTTTGTTTACAATACTAATCTTTAAATTATCGTGTCTATTGACCTTGGTCCATAGATGGGGTAAATCAAGTTAGCTGACAGCTGTTGATGTGGATCCAAAACTCGAGTCAACATCATACTGTTTGTTGAAGCATTTTTAACACAAGCTGATACAAGCATTTTTTTATTTATATCATTCTCTCTGTTTGCTCTTCTTACAATTTGTGAATTCTGTATTTAATAGATGCTATCTTAGTCTAGATATCCACAATAGAATAAAATATAACATGACAGTGCATTGAGGAATAATCATTTGTAGTATGCTAGCAGGCATATTGTGGAGGCCTTATATTAACTTCATTATATAATGGTTTAATTACCTTACAGTTAGCCTGTATACATATAGTGTTTATATTAATGTCTAGAAAACAACCCAAATAGACAATGTGGTAATTTGTCTCTATCATGCAGAAAAGGTCCATGCTGTTCGGACATACTGGAGGAGAAACAGAACAAAAAATTATGATGCAGAAATGGATAGGCTCCATTTCTCTATCTGTTGTTGTAGTGTTCTTTTCCTTTATCCAAATCCCTTAACTATGATCAGTTAATTTCCATGTTTTCAAAGAGACACACTGTATATCCTCATTTAGGATATGCTCCAGACATCTCACGTAAATCCCCTGCAGAGACACAGGGTGCAACAAACAATCCAAGAACAATGCAGTTGACCTTTACTGAGCTACCAAGCGTAACTAATGGGGCGGGACTTAACAATATTTAATAAACAGTCAAATTGGTTCCGTGAGAGGCCTCTTTTACAGTGGGGAGAACAAGTATTTGATACACTGCTCATTTTGCAGGTTTTCTTATTTACAAAGCATGTAGAGGTCTGTCATTTTAGGTACACTTCAACTGTGAGAGACAGAATCTAAAACAAAAATCCAGAAAATCACATTGTATGATTTTTAAATAATTAATTAGCATTTTATTGCATGACAAAAGTATTTGATACATCAGCAAAGCAAAACTTAATATTTGGTTCAGAAACCTTTGTTTGTAATTACAGAGATCATACATGTTCTGTAGTTCTTGACCAGGTTTGCACACACTGCAGCAGGGATTTTGGCCCACTCCTCCATACAGACCTTCTCCAGATCCTTCAGGTTTCGGGGCTGTCGCTGGGCAATACGGACTTTCAGCTCCCTCCAAACATTTCCTATTGTCATGCTGGCAGACCCAGCCACGAGCCATCTTCAATGATCTTACTAAGGGAAGGAGGATGTTGGCCAAGATCTCGCGATAAATGGCCCCATCCATCCTCACCTCAAAACAGTGCAGTCGCCCTATCCCCTTTGCAGAAAAGCATCCCCAAAGAAGGATGTTTCCACCTCCATGCTTCACGGTTGGGATGGTGTTCTTGGGGTTGTACTCATCCTTCTTCTTCCTCCAAACACGGCGAGTGGAGTTAAAACCAAAAAGCTCTATTTTTGTCTCATCAGACCACATGACCTCCCATTCCTCCTCTGGATCATCCAGATGGTCATTGGCAAACTTCAGACGGGCCTGGACATGCGCTGGCTTGAGCAGGGGGACCTTGCGTGCGCTGCAGGATTTTAATCCATGACGGCGTAGTGTGTTACTAATTGTTTTCTTTCTGAGTGTGGTCCCAGCTCTCTTCAGGTCATTGACCAGGTCCTGCCGTGTAGTTCTGGGCTGATACCTCACCTTCCTGCCCCACGATGTGAGATCTTGCATGGAGCCCCAGACCGAGGGAGATTGACCTGATGTCCATACTCGGCTCTCTGGTCTTGGCCACTGTGGAGTGGTTGGAGTCTGTTTGATTGAGTGTGTGGACAGGTGTCTTTTATACAGGTAACGAGTTCAAACAGTTGCAGTTATACAGGTAATGAGTGGAGAACAGGAGGGCTTCTTAAAGAAAAACTAACAGGTCTGTGAGAGACGGAATCCTTACTGGTTGGTATGTGATCAAATGCTTATGTCATGCAATAAAATACTAATTCATTATTTAAAATCATACAATGTGATTTTCTGGATTTTTGTTTTAGATTCCGTCTCTCACAGTTGAAGTGTACCTATGATAAAAATGACAGACCATGCTTTGTAAGTAGGAAAACCTGCAAAATCAGCAGTGTATCAAATACTTGTTCTCCCCACTGTATACTATGTTCAGATACATCAAATAGAATTTGAAGGATGAAGAACAGAAAGAGGGGAAGGTGAAGTAAGAAAGGATGGTAATTACGTCAGAGGCCAATATACAATATATTTTGTTTTAGCAGTGTGAACAGGGCCACGGTCTGCTTTAAATTGCGGGGTTAGCTAGTGATGCTGCAGCTCTATTGTACAATAATGCCTGCAAGGGGATGTTTCAATTATGGACCAATATCAAAAGATACATCCAAAAGATACTGTATCTCAGAACAAGTTTTTAGAAAACCTGCAACATCTTTAAAATGCAGCGATGTAGAAGTGCATCGGTGTGGTATACATGTTTTTGAACATGTTACTTTCCCTGAAACAACTTAATAGAGTGGTGACACAGCCATGGATCAGCCATTATTGACCTCAAGCCATTAGATTTAACTTCTTGCTCAAGGATAGATTGACAGATCACTGTATCTGCTGTAGCATTAGCTAGGCTCCCTGCCCCCCAGTCACTGCGCTAATGCTAGTTATCATTGGCTCATGACTGTACCTCTTTCTTCTTTCATGCTAGACACAGAAATATACAAACTGTAACCATTAGTTCATTTGACTCTGGATAAGTAGATCTAGACCTTGATTGCAAAGATATTGCGCAATGCCATTATAAGATGAATTCCTTTTATATAAATATATATTATATAAGACATGGTGTTAAATGTTTTGTTTAATCTAGTTTAAATTTAAACACTCCCAAACACACCCTCTCACAGATGTAGTCTGCTCGAACAAATAGAATCTCATGCAGTGCGCTTAACAGAGTAACTTATTAGAGTCAAAGAGCATTGTCTCTGGACTAATCTGAAAATCTTACAGCCATAGTAAAAAGATATTTTATTGACATGCATTTTCAATACTTCCAATGAATCATTTGAATTGAGAAAGATTATGCTTAAACACACTAAACAGGTTTTGTTAGACACTGAAATGTCTCAATTAGAGGCTTTTGTTTGGATCACATCTCTCACTGACTGTGGTCCTGCATGTGCTTTTCCTCCTTGACTAGCCAGATCACTCACAAAATAATGGGATCATCTTGTTTCAATCTGATTAAAAAACATTCATTAATTACTCTGCTCGGATGCAGTTTTTTTCTGATTAATGAAGCTTAAAGCCCCAATTGGCTTGTAAACCATGAAGCCCAATTGGCTTGGCTTTTCACCTGACTGCAGAATGTGAATGATAGCACCAATACTCTGGTTAATCATCATCATAACTTCTCCTTTGCATCATTATAAGACATTATAAAAGCTCACACTTTATGAGAATATATAAAGCACTACACCAATAAATTATCTTTTTATTTTTTATCATTCAGTGCCAGATATTTCTTCCTTAATTGTATTTGTATATACTGTGCCTTCAAAAAGTATTCAGACCCCTTCACTCTTTTCCACTTATTTTTAAGTTATAGAATTATATCATAATGGATAATATATGTATATATATATAAAATATATATTTTAAGATTTGCCAAATCATTGTAAATTGTTAGCAGACAGAGGGGTCTATCACTGAAATTAAGGAATTTTGGAACCACAAAGAGTAACGGAAAAAGAAGAACCTTGGTCAGAAAGGTGACCAACAACCCAGTGTTCAGACTGGCCAGTATTGAGGGAATTAAGTAAAATACAGAGAGAGGTCCTTAAAGATTCTGATCTAGTGTGCACAGTATCTCAGAGTGGGGGATTCATTTCCAGTACAACAATGTCTTAAAACACACAACCAATACAAACCTGGAGTGGCTCGTAGTTCACTTATGTACCCCATTCAATCTGACTAAATAGGAGAGGATATTCAATGAAGAATGGGACAAATCCAGATGTGTGCAGTAGAGGCATCCCCAAGTAGACTCAAAGCTGCAATCCCTGTCAAAGGGTGTGAATACTTACGAACATAATTTTTTTCTGTCTGTAAACTGATATAGATTTTGAAAAACGTTTCGCTTTGTCATTATGTGGTTGTGTGTGGGAATTGTCATTTATAAATGAAGTCTATAACACAACAAAATGTGGAGAAAGTGAAGGGTCTCGATACTTTCCAAAGGCTGTGTATATTATGTCTGCTGTATGTTGTCCTCTGAATCCTCCATGTTGTATTGCAGGCAGTTTCTTGCAAGAATGCACATTTTATTATGCAGAAACAGATAAACAAATGCTTAGTTTAAATCAGTGGCCTTTAAGAACCTGTTTTGTTTATCTAACAATCTCAAGCCTGTCAAAAGGAGACAGAAGGAGGGAGAAAAAAAGCAGGTTACCAGCCGTGCGTTTTATAGAGCAGTTATGAGCTGGCCTTTTGGGTTTAAGCAATGTTCCAGAACCGCTTTGTCATTTCTCAAACGTTGACTTTTAAAAGCTCATGACGGATGGACCGCGTTCAGCAGGCTCCAAATTAAACTGGATATGGTATCAGTCAAAGTTGGCTGGTAATGCACAAATAACCAGGAACCATTTAAAATGCTTTGCTGCCTTGGCACCGCAGACCTCTGAATGAACCTGGGTCTTCTGTTTCATATTTAGATTATGCCCCTGCAATAAAATGTATATGGGATCCTATTTTCCTTCCAGCTGTCTCCACAATGTGGGTATGTGGGCATAGAGGACACTGCAGTCACATAATTGGCCATGTTAAATCATGATCGTACTGAAGCCTTTGACATGTTGTTAACCCAATATATCCTGCAGCTGAGAAAGACAAGTTTCGTTGTCTTACATCCAAGTCTGAATAAGATTTGGATACATTTTCTTCTTTTAATATCTACTTATATTGCCCTTTATTATGATGGCACAGTTTTAAACCTCTTTTAATCTCTTATGCATGTTGTGCAATTTTAATTGTCATTCTTACATGTGTTTTGTTGTGTCCCGTGTAGCTACTAGTTTCTTAAAGCGACACTGTGTAGAATTCTGCCTTTTACATTTACAAGACTGAATTTATACAATAACATGACTTGTTTCCTCCTCTTCTCTTAATAAAAGGCAATGCAAACTGATAGAAGGACCATCAAGAACATTTAAATGGTAAATTACTTAAACACCAAGAAACATCTTCTTAAAACGTAGCGCAGACTGTTTTTTTTGCTGTACATGCAAGGCACAAGAATATTCTATTTAAAGTTGAATATGAGACAAAAGGACAGAAGGTCAACTTTATTTTTGGTCTGTTTAAACATTTACCCTACACTAAAAGAAATCTCTTATCAACACCAAAATAAAAAGGCCTGATAAAAAGTACAGAAATCAGATAGTACTGTTTTGGAACAGTTTTATGGACAGATGAGACAAAGATAGAGCTTTATGAAAGTTATAATATTTTGTTACACATTCAAATGTAGAGAAGTCCAAGTAGGCCAATCAAATCAATTTGGAAAATTTGGCATACATGAAGCAAATAACATGAATAACAGAAAATTATATTCTCAGTTAAAGACTGGGCATGAAGTACAAATAATATTGGTTTTAACAGGTGATTAATATAATTAAACTAATTAATTATTATGTTAAATTAGTAAAAGACGCATTGGAAATATCTCAGGACCTTTTCATTTTGCCCATCAAGAATATCATATCATCAACCAAATGACGATATGTTGTTGAGGCTTAGCAATTAAACAATAAAATTGACACTTAAGATTGATGTGTGATTCACATACATAAAGTATAGGCATAGTTCGTAGTTCATATGGGGACGGCAGTGAGACTATTCATTATTGAGGGCGCCAGTGGAATGACTTATCTTGGTGTCTACAACAATCACCCATCCACACACTGTAGTCCGTGTCTCCACTTTGCCTTCAACATACATTTCCCTTCTTTTTCATCAAGAAAAGACTATATAGATGCTGGGCACTCTAAGCGCATAATAAATAATTTAAAGAAGACCTTG
Source organism: Esox niger (assembly GCA_016801105.1). Classification (NCBI taxonomy): domain Eukaryota; kingdom Metazoa; phylum Chordata; class Actinopteri; order Esociformes; family Esocidae; genus Esox; species Esox niger. The sequence goes on from JACXGJ010000276.1 coordinate 8,450, forward strand.
TTGTTTTGCATTCATGATCATGAAAGACAAATGACTCAATCATCAGCCAAACGGAACAATAATGTAATGCATCTAGCAGCATTACAGCCTAAAGTGACATCCACTAAAATAAGGACTGTATGGAGTATAGTTTCCTTTCCTCTCTTCTCCATGAAGGCTTTTAAAGTTTCTCTAGCTTCTCTCCTAATTCTCTCAGACATGGACTGGGAGCCATAATACGGCAGTCAGGCTTTTTTGAAAATATCCTTCCACCAAAGGATCATCTTTTCACCCGTTTTTCTACCCATGCAATCTCACTAAAGTTCCCCTGTAGAACATCTGAGGCAATATTTTGTGACAGAATTTCTCAGGCTATTAGCTGCGGCGCCTCTGAGAGGCAAGGAGGCCACACACACAGACAGTGCGGCTCCTCCGTGAGGCATGGGGGGCAGATGGAGACACTTTCAGTCCCAGCTGTTATCTTGGAGCCGAGGGGAGGAACACACATACACACATGATAGACACACACAAATACAGGTGCATGCACTCACACACATTACAGAAACTCACACACACGCACACACGCACACATGCACACACACACACACTATGCCTCTGGCAACAGTAAACTCTGCGACTCTTCATGAAATGCTGCATCTCATTTTCAGAAGCTATGGGAATGGCTCAGGGGGTCTGCAGAGCACTGCTATAGATGAAGTCTGCCATTGCAGCTTTACACAGCAATTTTTCACTGTAAAAGCAATAAGTGAAGTATCAGAGGAGGGCGCATGTTCAGAAACACCCATGGTCCTCCTCATAGTAAGACAGAGATGTACCTACCTAATACTGCATACCCCCAGCCCTGTTCAAACCACATATTAAAAAACAGCAGAGAAGAAAAGGCCCATTAAATATTGAAGAAATGTACATGTTTCTTAAAGGTTAAAGCCTATCAGACATTAGTCAGTCAAGGAAGGTGAGTGCTGGACTGCACAACATTGCTGCTAATATATGTATTATAATATTAATTCAAAACGCTGCCAGAATTTACAAAAGGTATAGTATGTTAGTAAATTAAAGTGTTTGTTTGTCAAAGATTAAAACGTGGGTGAATTTCCCCATACATTGGCTTGAGTAAATGCTTACATTTTAGTAAATCAGCTGACGTCCGTAACCAAAGGGACTAACAGTAGTGAGTGCATACATTGCTGACCAGCTCCTAACTGGGATTTGAACCCATGTCCTTTGGTGTTGCAAGCGCCATGCACTAGCAACTGAGCTACTAAAAGACTTATGACATAATCCACAATAAGACATTGTTAAATTCCCAAACTGAAATTGTGCAGCTATAGTAAAAGCTGCAATCTTTATGTTGTGCAACCTATGTTGATTCTTCATTGAACAAATCATATGTGAGTTCTAAATGAAACCCAAAAGGTTGTTTTTTCTGACTGCATTATAGTAGAGATGCAGAAACCGCCAGTAAGGATTATGTTGACTGCTCAAGAGTTATGATTAGAAATTTGGTTTAATAGTAATATGACTTCTTATTGAATCATAAAATGTGTGTATTAACTATGACACCATGATATGGATGTGCCTGTTTTGACTGTTTGTTGCATTGAGATCTGGAATTTATATCAGTCAGATTGACACCGTCTTGAATGTGTAGTATTGAACTTCTCATAAACATTACGACTCTAGATTGCAGGAAAAAGCTGTTTCAGGCATATGACGAATGTTAAATATGCCATATCTCATTCACATTGAATTGTAGCCTGTGTATAATGGGGCCTTCACTGTAGTGAAATTTAATACATTAGAGGTTCATGACAAACAGTCCCCATAAGCGTTCTGCTTTCCAACCACAACCTTTATGCAATACTGCATGTTCCCATGGGTTATTGCTGTCTGATTAAAATAGAAGGTTTGTAAAAACACATTATATGTTGAGTAAACGGTATCATACTGTAAACAGCTCATGGATGTAAATCTATAATTTTATATATAAATAATAACAACAAATAAAACACAGTGACAAAATCTGTCTTGTTGACCTGCAATAATTGAATTGTTTCTCTAGGGAGGGAATCAGGGAAAGTAATGGATGAAGTGTCACTTTTTTTTGTGTAGTACAATTAGGTTGCCTGAAGCACAGCATGCACATACCCTTTTAAAACTAGCTCTTTCTCTACTGCTTTAAAATGTAGGAATTTATTTATTTAACTGAATATATGCAGTATCTGAAAAGCCTAGTTGATGACAGCAAATTAATGATGGGCATTTTAATTCTTTATTGGAAAGAACAATGTGGGGTTTATTTGTGAGCTCAGAGGAAAGTAACTTTCACCACCTCAAAAGGTTGGGAATCGAAAACGGTCTGTTGACTTATCATACATATCCGCCATCTGATTATGCATGTGGTGGAGAAATGAGAGCCAACAAATGTCTACAGTGATAAAAACTGAGAACCAATACTTTAACCCCATAGTTATTATTTGATTTCAAATCAAAATGCTGGCGCATAGAGCCAAAAGAAGAAACAAATAAGGCAATGCGTATTAAGAGAAGAATATGCAAGTACCTTAAAGGAGAAATTGGTAAGTATAACCCTCCAGTGTCTACATAAGAAATGTATTTGGCAGATGAACTGTATTATTCTGTTGATAAAATACACAGTGACGTGGCTATTTTGTCCTGCTTATACCATGCCAAAATAACAATGACATTAACATTTACTACTACTTGGCAAGCAATTACTTTGTTTTTGTGATTACTTGGCAAAAAACAGTAACATTTACACCTGTTTGCAGTAGAATTCACGTTTTCTCAACATTTCACAAAATCTGGACGCCACAGATTTTTGACAGAATAAAAGCAAGTAAGCGTATCTTAAACTGGGACTCACCTATGGTCTCACATGCCATCCACTTGTCAGCTGTTATAAACATTATGTTATGCTAATAACTTTGATACCCTCATCATGTTAGCAAGTCATATTGACCTGGGATGATAAATCAAAATACAATATTCGCTGTTGACATTTTCGCACCAACAGTTTGATTTATGTACAGTATGCATGCATGTATTTGTGTGTGTGTCGAAATGTAGTGAGACACCTTCCTTCCATATCAGTACTCAGCAGCATTTTCTAGCAGCATTCTCAACTATTTTCCACCACCAGGTTATTTTCACTCTAACATCTTGGATGTAACTACATTTTAAAGAGACACTTCAAACTGTTGAATTTTAACAACTTTTGTTTGATATGTTGATAAACACAATTTTGGGGATATGAGGACATTTCATGAAGAACATAAAATATTAAAATTTCAGACAAGTCAAAGTCATCAAATCGGTCAATTTGACTTTAACATAAAATAAAGGGTTAGAATCCCCATGATGTCAAGCTAACATAATCACTTTTATAATAAACAGTGTAGCTCCACATGTCTTGACAGAAACTTTCTGTTGTTTGTGATACTCACAGTAAATAATCTGCTGCTTTCAAACACGTGTGCGTTGCATACAGATGTGTTCAGATGTCCTCGCTGGGATGCACACAAGAGGAGCCACTTGAACAGAGGCATGCCCTGTTTAATGGCATGATGGCTATTACCATTTACTAATGCTTTATACGGTCAATTTCTATATTGCATATCATTAAAATAGACTTTTATTTTAAATACCTATAGGTTCCAAAACTCCAATTTGCCAAATGACCCATCTCATAATCATTGTAAGACAATTGTATGAACTCAGTTTGTCAAAAAATACTTTTGAGGTGTGTTTCATCACTGCAACTGCATGTGTGAGATCTCGGTGCAATTTAACGAACATACCTCAATTGCTTTGGTCAATGATCATTGTCATTCTCTACAGCTGGTATGGTGCTATAGAATTCATCCAAGGGGCATGGATGAATACGTCAACCCAAACATTATTTGTTTGATTACTTTCTCGTGGTGCTTCCATGTTGTGTAAATGCTGAGTGTACCGTTGATTAGATTTTTAGCCCTCACCATTAGTTTGGATATTATCTCTTGTTACTGCTTTTCCACTGAAACACTTTAAGTGCATATCAGACCAATCTCTGTAAAACAGAGGTGCACTTTCCTATCTGACTACATAAACAGTTTTAACCTTGTCAGACTGATTCAGGGTGAGTCCGCGAGTCACTGGTCTGCACCTGTTTTCTGAGCCTATAAGCTTGTTGCCTCTGTTCACTCACTATCACTCTGTAACGGAGCAGAGATTGACAGGCCTATCTGTTGAGCAATCTGTGTAATGAGATCACCCATTGCTGGATTGGAAATGTCCTGCCCGTGTGAATGTCTGTAAGTATGTGTGGAGCACGATGCAGGTGAGCCTGCAAAACTAACGGCTCTAGCTGGAGATTAGGGTACTTCGCTAATTCTAAACCCCCTCAAAACATTAAGCTCATCAACTTTTGCAGGGAACATTATACCATTCCCTGATGACAGAAGTAATTTGTGCTATATCGAAATACTCGAGTAAATATAGAAAATAATTTGCACATTTCTGTCAGAGTTAACACTGCATTTTTTGCAACTAAGATACCATGTTTGAAAATTCTGTAACTTCCGGAGATTTAGCTGGTGTTGATTGAATAGATGATTACAGCTTATGTTGCTCTGGTCGACAGTGAAGGAATCCAGGTAAGTGGAGTCAGAACTGATTTAGTTACATTGAATGGATCTAAAACATAAATCAACCACTTTCAACAAGTTGGGGAAAAAGTAATCTCAATATAAAAAAACGGATATATTCATATTTAATCTAGTAAATAACACATTATATTAAAAGAACACTGAATTCATTATAAACAGTAGCAACTCAATGAAATACTTAATATGTAATTGATAACAATACTGTACAATATTAGACATAAGTACCTGAAGTATATTCTGCTTACCATGCTCAATCTGAAGTATACATCATATATTTTTATTTGCTAGCTTATGTTAGCTTCACAACGGAGCTCATGCTTCAACCACACCGCAAGAGTGGATAATACTCGTCAAACTCTAGCTGGCTCGTAAAAGCTTGTACGTGTCAAACTTGTCTAGTCGAACACTGAACTCTTCAATCATACTATGCTGAACCATCAATCCATGGCACAGTTAGTGCCACATTTTTAGTTGTGCAAAATTCAATATGAAACACAATGTATCATGCAATTTCAGCAGGCTATGGTGCAAAATAGGAAGTGTTGTGTTTATTATATTACCTCTTCTGTTCCCTGAAAGGTGAAGGACCTCACAACACATTCTAGACGTCCCTGAATGAATATTTCAGAGTCTAGAAATTTAAAATGCTCAGAGTCTGCCAGCAGTTAGTCAATGTGTCTATTGGTTTATTCGTCTGAACAACGAGTACTTCCAGACGGCTATTTACCACTATCACAGGAAGTTCCTGTGATTCCAATTTGAGACTATAGCCTATGAGTTTCTATTCCTTCCTCTTGTTCTCTAGCAGTCACCCTACACTTTTTCAAAGGTGGTTAAGGAACCTGTTGCACCAACAAAGTAAATGGAGCTCAGGATTTGGGCTTTTTTGGACAATTGGCGGATGACGGCTAAGGCTGTTTGTATCCCCCTCGTCCCTCAGGCTCTGCCCTGTAGAGAGATCTGTGATAACTGTTGCAGGGCATTGCCACTGGCAGAGTCACATCACATATAGTGATTATGACTGACAGGTCCCTGAGATGGTTCATAGTGCAGTGTTAAAGTGACTCGGAGTGTGACCCGTAGAGCAATATATCCAATGCAAAGTGTCTTCGGAAGCTCTTCACTTTCTCCATATTTATTAGTTTATAGTTGATTGCATTGAATGATTTGCTGTCAATCTACACACAATTACCCTCAAAGACTAATCAAAAACAGTAAAAGTGTTCCAATTGAATAAAAATTACTAAGTATTCAGAACCTCTATGTAGAACATGGTAGAAGTGTCTTTGGAGCCATCACAGGTTTGAGCGTACTTGGGTATGTCTCAACCAACTTTGTACGCCTGGATTTGGCAGATTCTCTTTTTCTTACTTGTAGATTCTAAAAATGTCTGTCTGAATGTATACGGATCATCTGTAAATTGTAATATTTAGGTCTCCCAAAGAATTCAATGGAGTTCAAATCTGGGCTTTGGCTGGGAAATACATGGACATTCTCCACACTCCAGCGTTGTCTGGCTGTGTTTTTCGAGTGATTCTTGTATTGAAACATGACAAAGGTCTCATTTATGTGTTGGACATACTCCCACCTTTGTAGAGAAACTCAGAAGCTATGTTAGGTTCTCGGTCACCTCCTTGACCATGTGAGTTCCTGTCTGGTTAGTTTGGCCAGATGGTCAGCTGTAGGAAGAGTCTTGATGGTTCCAAACTTCTTCCATTTCAGAATGGTGGAGGCCACAGTTTTCCTCGGTACTTTACATGCTTTAACAATTTTTTTATAACCTTCCTCAGATCTATGCTGTGACGCCATTTTATTTCAGAGGTCTACAGATGTATTTACGATGTTGGTTTTTGCTTTGAAATGCACAGTGAAGTATGGGACCTCATACAGACAGTTTTTTTAGCTTTCTAAATCAAGTCTAATCAATTAAATTTGTTGTTGGTGGTCTACGGTCAAGTCCTAGAGACATTTTAAGGATGATCAAAAGACACAAGAGCTTAATTTAGAGTGTCATGGCAAAGGGTCTGAACACATTCAATAAAACTGTAATCATTTATAAATGAAGAGAAAAGATTGACACACATTAAAATATTAATCATAAGTATAGATCATTTCATCAACATGCAGTTAAACTAGTAAAACCAGTTATACACACCTGTTAGGAAACAAATCCAAATGTCACAACATAGAGCCCTCATGTCCCATTCTTTCCAATCCCTTTTCCACGCTTCTGAAACCTCAGTGGAGATGTTGGAGATCTCCTGTCGCACATATTTCTCTGGCACCACAGAGGGATATTTCTCATAACTATATAAACATCACTTTAAACACATTATTTAATGTCCCACATAAAAATTCGAAGCATCTGATTTGACAAATAAAAAAGACTTGATTTTAACAAGGTAGACTAGTCAACCACATGACTTTCATGGGGCAGCAAACAATGGGAAAAGACAGTGGGGAGGTAGGGGAGGAATGTTAGTTTTTACCACGCCAATAATGTAAAATCCAACAACAGCACTCTATCTGCAGTCCACGCTTAAAAAAATTAATGAACTATAAATAATGATATAAACGGACTGCCATGTTTGACTCAACACTGACTCATGGTATGTAATGGCTCTCTAAAATGAAGAAGATCCAGATTATCTAAATATCAAACAACATCTTGTCTGGGTTAATATGCTCTGGGGCTTATAGCTTCTTTCTCTGTCTTCACCCAAACTATGTCTCTTTCTCTGTCTCATCCACTGTGTTTCTTTGATTCCTCTTGTTCTTTCCACTGTTTTATCTTTTGTGTCTTGTTTTATTAGATGTTCATTTTCTACCTCCATTGAGGTTAGAAATGCCAAACAAATTATGCTGGGAAGTAATTTGTCCCTTGGGATTCAACCGGGGAGAAGGTTCTGCACCTACACTCTGTAAATATTCCTTTGGCTGTTACCAATGGCTGTTACTCATTATTCTCCATTTTATAAAGGTTAATAGTGCTTGTGTGGGAAGACAAAGACATGGACAGACAGTCAGACAGATAGACACTAAGAGGGGATGTGTTGTGGAACTGTAAAGCTGCCTTTGTGTCTGTTGACTGCTCCTTGAGTGGCTCTCCTCTGGGCCTGTCATGGATTCCCTTCTCCTGAACATACAGTGGGTCCCACGTGTCTCGCTATTGATTTGGAAATTACTGGCCTGCATATTCACACCATCTGCTCCGCTAACTGCAAATGCCAGAGAACATTTTCATGATGGGGATAGGGAGGAGAGAATTATCCCTCCTCTTTGCTCTCTAGAATCACTAACAAAAAGCAGCCTTCAGGTTTTTAGACCCACTAGTGATGAGAAAATGTGGGGGATACACTATGTGTATGTTGAATGGCAACAATGGCGACAGTTCTACCTGTCACACACGACACGTGGTACTGTGTATGAATAGTGGTAGTATTGGTGAAGTAGTAGAAATTGAATTTGCATAGTGTGCACATCATGTTAATAATTCAAAGAATGGGCTGGATGATATTTTGTTTTCAGGGAGGGATGAATTGAATATCCATCATTAAATTCTTATGTGGTGTGTTGAGAGGATAATAACCTTGAAATGAACAGATTTGAACGGATTCATATTCCTCTCAACAACCTGTCTGTGAAGCTATACAGACTCTCCTCAAGGGAGAGTACACAACCAAGTATGAATCTGGTCAGATCTGTTTGTTGAGTGTAGCCTATCTTGGGGTGGACACATACACTGTGCAATATATTCATACAAAAACATGAAACCATAAACGTATGTACACACATGCATACATACACACACACACACACACACACACACACAGACACACACAAAACCGCTCTAGAGGAAACACATCAGCTCACAATATCAGGCTTGCAAACATTCATTCTTATTTTAAAGTAGCAAATAGTTGCATGTGGGTGACTTGTGTACGTTTGTTATTATGGGACATTTCTCTGCTGTGTGTGTGTGCATTTGCGTGAAGCTTTGTACTATGCTGGTGCCTCCAATGATGGTAAAACAAATACACTTTGACCTTGTTATGACATTTTGCTGGTTCCCATGAGGAAAATTGTATTTTTTGTGAAGGTTATGGGTTTGGTTAAATATATTGAATGGAAATAAAGGATTATGACTTACTTTGAAACCAAAGTTATAACAGGTTCTTCCCTCTGCATTTGTCTTTTTTCTGGTGCTAAAGGACTCATGTTCTACAGAGTGGTGATACATGTATCTGCCTTAAAGGGGCACTGTGCAGAATCCTGCCTCTAACCAATCACATGACTTGTTGCCCCGTCCTCCTCCCTGACCGATCAAGACCCTGAATAGCATCACCTAGTCCAGGATGGTTTAGGTTGGGTTGGATAGTACTGCCACTGTACTGCCACTGCATATAGCCATTATAAGGAGATTACAAGTTGTGCAATTTATTTAAGCATTGTCTACTAATAGCTTTCTTGAACTGTGGACCACAGAATACACTGATCGTGACAGATCAACTATGTTTAAGGGACCGGGCAATTTGATATAGAAAGAATCTCCTATTGTCTGAAAGCACGGGCAGCTGGGCTAGTCATTTCTCCAAAGAAGAGTTTTTCTCTCTTTCTGCTTACCTGTCCATGACCTCCTTTGTATTCCATGCTGTCAATGTCAGTTTTCATTGTCATAATCTATTATCCACCCAATGCCTTTGGAGACTTGCTCAAAGAGTTTGTCACCACGATAAGCTTATTTCCCGATGATGGCTCAACAGTCATATTACCCACATCTAGTTTCCTTGCTTTTCTGTCCACCTATTTCTTTCCACTTCTTTCCTGTTTTGAACCCTCCCTTTCAAAGTTGCCTCCCAGTCTCAATGAGGAGTGAGAGGCAGAGGGGGACTTTACAATCAAAGTATCGGACAATCTCTAAAACAATACACTTGGATTGTTGGTCACAATTAAAACGGACCATTTGATTGTTGGTTCAAATCTTTACACAGACCTGTACATTCTAACCGGGACTTTTGATGGAAGTGCCGTCAGGAAGCTGCATCAAAGTAGGCTGGCCAACTCTTTGTGTCCTCTTGTCTCTAGTCCAAAAAAACTATTAATCGGCTAATTTGACCAAAATGAAATAGTCTAGTAAGATTTTGCACAATTAATTCAAATTTCTATTGGGCAACATTTTGACAGTTGAAAGCAAAAAAACATTAGAGTAACATAAAAAATTATATATGGATTATCTACAAGGCTGAATAATTGTTAAGCTGTTGTAGCTTGATTCTTAATTGTTAAGCTGAAGTGCAGAAATTCAGCTCTAGTTCAAGGCAAACATTTGTTGCCTACCCATCTCTGATGTTCATAACAGTTTTGAGAATAGACTTGTTAAGTCCATGACTCATTTCACACACTAATTGCTAATAATATTGACAGTACATTTTTGGGAAATATATTCACAATTTGAGAAATGTGTGATTCTGGCAAAAAAAAGGAACCAAATGTTACAATTATTACTATTTGGCTCATTATCAGTGTTGTTTACATCACAAGGCTTTATCTTTGTTAACAGTGAGAATAATTGTGGAGTTGACTCTCGATAACGGCTATCATTGGGTTCCCAAAAATAAGTAATGATATGATCCTCAGATACTCAAAGTAATTCATAAACATGATTCAAAACTGTGGGCATTGGTCTTCACTGAGGTTATGTCACAGGCCTACACAATGGTTCGGGTTCAGGCCAACTGTGGAAATGAGGTCGTCACTGCAGACTATATTAATTCCCTAAACGTGGTTTCACATTTCGACACATTCACGAACACTGGTACGGCAGAAGATAATATATGCATTTATTAGGACCAACACATAACTTGAAACTGTTGTAGTTATACTTTGGATATATTTTATTAACCTTTCATAATATGGTTGGTACCTGTTATTATCCTAAATGTATTATGGATTTGTAATCCCCACAAGTATAGTAACAATGTAAAATCTGTCTGTGTACATGCATGCACATATTAACCTCTTACCACAGACATGGTGCTGTGCATTATGTTCCTCACCTCAGCAGGCACACAAAGCACGTCTGAGACATATAGCTCCTCTTCTCCGCACCTCAATGTGCAGACACATTTTAATGTTTGTCTACAACTGCTGTTGATGAAGCATGTAACAAATGTAATTTATTTGGTTTGATATGTATGTAACCGACAGCATTGGCCAGAAACCGTCCCAGAATGCACCATTAGTGGAACACTTAGAGTAACTGTCCAGGAATGGAAATCTGGTTATGCGCATTATTGTCATGGAAACTGGGAAAACGGCAGCATAACGCACCACAGACACACACACACACACACACACACACACACACACACACACACACACTCACGCACGCACACACACTCACAAAAGCCTGCATACAGGCGCATCCTTATGCACATACACAATCACACGGTTTAAATGTTTCATCTGAATCCACAAATCAAATTTACATTCAAATAGGATTCTAAACATTACAAAGCTTGCTATCTACATTGACACTAACATTGACAAAGAATGTATTTTTCACAGACTTCCCAGGACCGTTGACCTGTAGCAGTACCTTGCTAGCTTCTGTGCCGTGTCTTCTGTGGGCCAGCCATCTGAAGGCAAAGCACACTCAACTTGGAATTGCACATTGATGTTTATGCTTCTCTGTGGTCAGTGACACTACCTGTTTCATCTGGCTGGATATGAGATTTGCAGGGTAACCAAATCTTTTTTGATAAAGCCCCTGGAATTTTGCGAGTGTGAAGACATTACATTTCTGTGCTGTGCAAACACACGTCCCAAGAATATTCACGATTGACCGACCCGATCCTGTATGATACATAGGAATATGCCTGTGTAAATTCAAATGCCATGGAAATTATTATGCAAAAAAAGAAAAGATGATCTATGGGTTTTATTCTTTCTGTTGTAGTGTAAACATGCTCTTATTCTACAAACTGCTTTGATTTTCTTGTAGACAGTTTTCGTGCTTATACCCTGTATTTTGTTTGGACACCAGGAAATGTACCAGTTGCTTTTCCAAGCAAAAATAAAATGCCGTTTTGGGATTTTCCATCACAAATGATTTGGATGTATCAGTATAGGGGCTTAAAATGAGGACCGCCTCACTTGTGTGAGGGAATTAGTGGAAAGGGAACATGGAGCTTTGTCTAAGAGAATCTTGTTAGAAGAGTGAAAACTTGACATAATGGAAGTTCCACACATGGAATTTATTCAGATTTCTCTTACGATTTGAGTTAATTGACATGCCACTGATCTACGGTTACCTTCCATAGACACACACGCACACAGTCGCACATTCATACTTAAAATGCACGCATGTACACACACACAGACAGACAGACAGGCTGACAGACAGACAGACAGGCTGACAGGCAAACAGACAAACAGGCTGACATGCAGACAGACAGACAGGCAGGCAGACACTGCTAGTTACCCAACTCCATCTTCAGGGCTTTGCATGAGGAGCATCTGCACACTAATCATCCACAGATGACAGAAATGTTAATTCAAGTTAATAGAATCAAATTGAATCCACAGTCTTTAGACTGACACACCTTCCCATGCAACTTGTTAGCTAGATCAGTGCAGCATTAGATTTCAGTGTTGCACTCAGTAACCTAGTCAAAGCACTCTTTAGCCAACACTCCTTCTTTCACAGAAGGAAAACATTGATGCACAAAGAATATGTGAGTGTATGGGTGATCTTGCAGAAAATTAAAAGAAATAGTTTGTGGCTTTTTCCATCACTGACACCATGTCTGAAAATGAAGCCTAGGTCAGATAAGACAGATGAGTCAAGATTAAACTTGGCTGTTTTAAAATGTTTTTTTTCAGGCTTGTAATATCATAACAGCTGAGAGAAAAACAATGAAACATATTGTTCTCTACCTTAATATACAACTGCAGAATTGTGCCAGCAGCTCTTGAAAATGAACTGTCCCTGGCTAGGTGAAAGACATCTGGACTAACAAGGTGACCAGCACAGCTGAAACACATGCTACTAACAAATTACTCCCCACAGTGCCAACACTAATCAGGTTGTATGCATCAAAACCCAGACTTGGAATAAAAATAAAATGTAATATTAAGAAATGTTGCCTGTAACACTGAAGGCAAAACATTCAGATCAAGCAGTTGAAAAAACACTAAGGAAACTATGATACAATTGCTCCTTTACAATCTGATAAAACATAAAAGTTACCACATATCGTAGCAAGGTGTTGCAGCTAAACAAGTGTCATGAAATTCATTAAGCAACAACAGAGTACACTTTCTGACTTTTATTCAGCTCTTAAGCAGCTCAGCTAAGTCTAAAGTAACTGATAAATGACTGAAGGATAATGGCTGGGCATGCAGGAAAATTATTGACTAAATACAGTTTTTCTCCCACATTGATTACTGATTATTCTTTTCAAACATTGACAGCCTTAAAAAAACCTGCTCCCTCTAACGAATATGTTCTATTGTCCTCTAATTTTTTAGGTTCACTGACAATCTGACAGATCTGAGTCTATACTGTTAATCCCTACCACATAATGCAGCATTACTATGGATTGTCTGTGCAAGTCTGTTAATAAAGATATGCTATAGGAAAATAGTCACAAATCCATAAACCATCCATTTACTGTCTTGACCCGGTCCTCACATAATTTGTTAAACTACAGTCAACTACTGTCAACTAATTCCTAGTCGATGCGTTTAAGAGTTATTTTCGGTTGTGTCGGCAAAGCAGTGACTTCTCTGAGGCACATGGGCTCATTTAACCATCAGTTTTTCATTTATTTGCATTGTACTGTTTATCTGTAAAGTAACTTCTGTACAGGAGGTGTGGCATTAAAGGTGATTTTTGGCCACCCAAGAGAGTACATTTTCTTGTGCAGGTTGTTCACTGTGGCACTAGATTTACTAGTGCTCTTCACATTATGTATGGTACTTTCAAATTGACAAAGTTATTAATAAAAAAAAAAAATTACAATCCAGCAGTTGGTGTGTCCAAAAGAGAGCACACCAATGAATGTTAATTTACCTCTGTTACATTGGATAGAATACTGAAAATGTTTTCACTACAGTGTAAAATTAATAGGCATCCATGTGGATACACTAGCTGTCTCTGTGGGTTAACCTTTTCAGTTTTGGGGAGAACCTTTTTCTTATTCTGGAACCCAAAATAGTTATACTTAAAACCAAAGTCATTTTTAAATGTAGGAACCATTGGCCAAATTGTTTTGTACCACTTTTATCATATGGGTACAATAATACATTTTAACATTCAAGCCTATATTTCAGTTAGGGGGTTAATAATCTTAAATAAACAAGGCATTTTACCATTCTTGGGTTCTTGCACTGTATTTCACATTGACAAATGATGACAGATATCGTAGAACTTTCTGCAAAACAGAGTCTTAAAGCAGTCCCCAGAGATTAATCCACAGGGGAAATCAGCTTCCAATGGTTTAAGGATGCATTCTGGTCACATGATCATTCTTTTGAGATCTCTTTGTAGTTGATTTTCCTTTTGAGATTTCTTTACAGTTGATCATCCTTTTGAGATCTCGTTCCAGTTCCACGTCGCAAACAAATCTTTGGTTTGGAATGCAAAATAAGAGTGACATCCAATTATAGCCTATTAAAACAGAGAGCAGTGCATTCCCCTTCCCAAATGTCCTGCTGCACACCTGCAACTCATTTTAACTGGGACTGTGATTGGTGAGTCCCATGCAAACAAGGACAGATCACTTTGTGGCTTGGGAATTTCATGTGATAATGTGATGTGACTTGAGTAGGTATAAATGATATCCCTGTAACTTAAAATGGACGTAACAGTTGCATGGATCATTTGTTTTCTACAATCAAAAGACTGAGATTTCTGTTAAAAAATATATATGACTATATGATTAATTCAACAATTTGTGATTTCTTTAATGTCTGAAAATCCGACTGTGAGAATGATCAGAATAGGCAGATGATACTGGTGTCTGGTGAACCCCTTTCTGTCAGTCTTTCCACTCTTCCCCTCGTTATGTTCCTACCTCTTTATCTTTATGTGTCAGGGGAAGATGAGCCCTGGCCACACCATCCATCAGACACTTACAAGTCTCATTGGGCTTGTAAAAACTTTTGTCTGCTCGGTGTCATTAGGTCATTTTGGCACCCTTCCAGAATCCAGGGGTAAAAGTAAGCCAGTATGGACCGATACTGCATCCCAGAATAAGGAAGTGGGGATTTACTGTCCTGGTAAAACCTTAGTCAAAATAAAGAAAATGAAATCCAAACAAAACTATGAACAATTTGACCACTATGTTACAGTTAATCTGTGAGTAAGATAATCTAATTGATGTACAGGCAGGTTGATAAGAACTTCCCATTTCTTTCCAAGCCAGCAGTTAAGAGCAAAGTGGTCAAAATAAAGACACTACATATTTACACTAGAGGTCACGTCATACTGCAGTGTAATGACTCTAATGACAATGGCTGATTGTTATCATTATTTGATGATTTTTCGTACCAATGTCTTTTCCATTCATCAATGATTGGCAATCAGAGGAAAACATAATGACTGGTTGTGTGCATGCATTACAAGGCAATACCTGAGAAAAGGTATATGACAAATCTTTACTAGACTTATCAGGCCTAAGGAGATAATACCAAAGTAATAAGGATTCTACATGCAGTTTTATAACTAGACCCCTAAATTTGCCACTATGATCCCACCTGTACCTGAGATTCGCTGCAGCTGGAGCCTCATCATGAGTGAGATGCGCCTCTTGAGAACTAAGTAGACAATAGATAGTGGCTGCTGCATAGACCGACTTGGGGGTTGCCTAGGGCCCACAGATCCTTTAAAAATATGTTTCATCAGTCTGGTTCTCAACTTGCCTCTAAGAGTAAGTAGCAGAATGAAATTTGCACCAGCAGTTTTTCTTCTTGTTACATTAACATAATTTAGCAGACACTTATGAAAGGTGACGTACAGCAGTGAGTGCATATGTATTCACACTGCCCCACCCCAGCCCGTCGAAACAAACCCGCAATCGTTTTGTTGCGAATGCCATACTCTACCAACTAAGCTAGACAGAACCCGTCATATAGGGCTGTGTGATACGTGCAAAGAAAAATAATCGTTTACGAAATACTTAAGATTTTGATTCTTCATGCGAAATACTTGGGTGAGCAGTTGAAAATGCTGAAATACAATATGTATACACTTGAGAAAAGGTGCATTGTACCAGAAAACAGCAAATTTATGTCTGCCGTTCCTGGGCTGGTGAACATCCACGTGTAAACAACCAAAGGGTTGCAGCGAGGTGTGGGCCCAAAAACAAACCTCACCTTGGACACACAAAGGTCAAGTGCCTAACCTAAATGACAGAGACCTGTCTCTTATATGGCAAGTCACACATGACATGCGCACGCACGCTCAAACACAACTATTTTTCATAATGACTGAGTGCGTGTGATCCTGTCTTCCTAACCATTGTTTCCTTTTCCAAGTCACTATCTCCTGCCTCTCATTACACCAAAGTGCCTGGCTGTATCTGAAGGGCTTTTTAATCAGCCTGCTTCCACTCTTATTGAAGATGAAGGCGGAAAGATGAAGACAAAGAGTAGGCTGGGGTGCTCTTTCATATCCCTCTAGAGTCTGGATTCTGCTGCCGTAACTCCTTGGCCTTTAATGCCCTTTATTCATCACAAAGGCGGTGAGTTTGAACCCCACCTCAGTCGCTCTCCCATTTAACAGAATGTTATTTTAATCAAGGAAGATCAATGTAGAGACAGAAAAGAAACTCCCGCTCTATCAGGATAAGTAAGTGGGGTTAAAAGAATTGAGGAAGTAAATCCCAATACCATATACACGTCTTACCTCAAAATATTTCTCCCCTTTTGCGGGTTACTCTCTAAAAAGACAGGTGTGGGGTTGGACGGGTGTGGGAGAGTACAAGGGGAAAGAAGAGAATGGGTGAAACAGGGCAAGAGGGGCAGAGAGGAGAGCGGCTAGGATAAAGAATGGGATAAGGGGTGGACAGTGGAGCAAAGAAGCATGATAGGCAGAGGAGGAGAGAGAGGAGGGGAGATTAAGATGAGTGGCAGGTTGATTGACTGTCTCGATTGATGTGCACTCTGTTATTACTGTGTGCTGGGGCCCCTTGTTCAGCTAATAGTGCCATTTTCTCAGCCCAGCTCCCCGATCAATAGATGGAGAGATATTACAATACAAACATCTTTGATTACTAAAGGGGCAGTTGAACACGCATCCTATATTGATTTTTACCCCATTATTAGAAACCTTTTTTTACATATAGACAGACAGAAAGGAATGCATGGATGTAGAAGAGATGGAATCAATACAAACACAGAGTAAGCAAACCTTGTGTGCATACAGAAAACCACAGTCACTCAATAGACTGTGTAGTCTAGCTGCATGATCAGCACCCCGTTCTGGGGACAGTGTCTCTCTCTCTCTCTAGCCTGTAGAGTATAGTGGCTGATTTCACATGAGCCGTTTAGGGGACTGGAGATAAACTTACACAGCAGCCGACCGGCCCTTGGTGATCTGATGTGGACTTCAAAGTAGACCGTGCAAACCAGTCAATGATACGATTCTTCAGATGATTTTACACACTGGTAGAAGATTTCAATCAGTAGAGTTTGCCGCATCATAGTCACAAAAACATACTGTATAAAAAAGAGACCCAAACATGCGATTTGAATTCACCAGAAATACAGAGAATAACAATATTATAATTCCCTGTATAATTCCCTGTAGGAAGTCATCGACGACATCGAATCATCATTCTTTCTACTCCCTACTTTCAGACCAGTGAAACAGAACTATAAAGCTCTCCCCTAGTTCTGAACTTCCTGTTCGTCCTAAAACTAAACCCATGATTGTACGATGACTGACTGTCTGGCAGTCGGTCACATTATTTCATAGAGACATTAATGTGTGTCTCAAGACAAGTCTCCATGGTTTCTCTAGCAACCCTTGACACCTTAAACCCTTTGGGATCAGAACTCGTCTCTCGCTTTCCTCGTTTCGAATGCTGCCAACGTGCCGTGATCACTGATAAGACAATAACGAATGATCACAGTTCTGGTCTGTCTTCACACGACTGATTATGTGGCGTGAGATGAAGAAACCTTATATTTCTGTGTGTGTGTGTGTGTGTGTGTGTGTGTGTGTGTGTTTGTGTCCTTTCATTTGTGTGTACTGCATACTTATGTGTGAGACACCAAATCCCTAGCTTATTAGAGGAGGGGTTGCTCCTTGGTTGCCATCAGTATGATGCCCCTGGTGACTCCCTCCTCCCAGCACCTTTGCTCCATTGGAGAACCTGTCACTGAGGAAAAGCCCCCTTTTGATTGACATTCTTCTAGATATTGCGCAATCACCTTTACACACAGTGTCGAAGTCCTCGTTGTGGCTTCTGGACACGAGTCATTTGACTTAATGCAAGCCTGCTTCTGAAGGCTGCTTAATTTATTGTTTTCATCTGGGTTGTTGTATTATTAAATAAATTATTAAACGCTTTTATCTTTTAAAATGTTTCGCTTGTTAGCATGCTGTATGCTACATGTGGAACATGATGTAAATTGTATTTGTTCGTTTCAACACTGTATTTTCCCTGCCCTGATATATTCCCATATTTAGCCGGTTGCTTCGATTGCCAGCACCTGTGGCACAAATGAATAGGTTTGCACTTTAATTTTAATTCCTGTAAGGTTGTTATATAATATTGCTTTGAAAGCTGCTCATAGTGTTCGCTTATTATAGCCTTATTAAATGTGCCATTATTTGTATATAATTAGTGCTTCAGGACAGTTATTAGCACTTTATTAGTCTACTTTCACGTCACCTGTTCAGTGTCTAAAAAGGAGGCTCCATCGTTTTTTTTAACCATTATGGTCTTAATGGAATGGTTCATAGTGGCCATTTTATGTATATACAGCCACCTAGTGGTAGTGCCTTATTATGGTTTACAAGCGAAATTGGTTTCTTTATGCTCATACATATATATATATATATATATATATATATAAAACGGTTTTGCTTGTATATATAAATATAAATATTAAAAAGCAAGGTTAATTGAGTTAGATTTTTTTGTCCAGGACTATGCTTAAGCAGTGTCACCAAAACTGACCCATTATGTAAATTTTTGTGTAAGCCCACATACAGTACATTTTGTTAATCCGCATTATATGGAAAGAACACTTGACAATTATACAAACTCATATAGGACGTTAAGTGCCATGGTACATTTGCTTTGTAGAATCTGCAATGCTCTCCATAAAAGTCCCAAAGGTACTGTTGGTTATGAGAACTTCCAGCAGCATCGTTCTGATGGTTGGAGTGGGAGTCAAAATGATGAACACAGTGTAGAGCAGAATGTTGTTGCTCCAGCCTGAGGCCAGTCCAGTGTATCTGCTGCATCTGCTTAATATTGAGTGATGTGCTTGATGTTGGCTGAGACTTTCCATCATGGGTTAAGGAAGCCTGCATTACCAAACAGGTGTCTGCCACATCGCAACCGATATGACAATCAAATCTATTTTATAAAGCAGTGCTCACAAAGTGTTTATACAGATGACCAGTCAAAAACCCGAAAGAGTATGTAACTACAAGAAATTAAAGCACAGTGGCCATGAAAAATAGACATTGTGGCCTCGTCTGATGATTACCTTGCCAGACCACCCCAAAAAATATGACATATCACAAACCTACCTGAGACAGGACCAGGTACCTGCCACAGAGTACTCTGCCATTGCACCAGTGTTAGGGACAACATGGAGCAATACAAGTAAGCCAGTGACTAAGCCAGAGTAATTGAAGAGAGCATTTGAAAGATGATGTCCTGGTGGAGAGAGAGGGGCCGCCAGGAAAAGACAGCGAGGGTGATACGTCAGTCCCTAGGCGTTCACCTTCACGCCCCGGAGCCAGACTAAACCCAATCATCGATCCCACTGAAGAGATGAGTCTTCAGTAAAGACTTGAGCCTGCAATCTTTTGCATGTAGTGACAGTAGCATATGTAAGGTAGGTACCAAAGGGCTATTTCAGATAGGTAAGTCCATGTATTGGTTTGTAGTTTAGCCATAAATATGTGAAATAAACCATTGATTTAACATGCAGCTATTGCAGATTGGTTAGCAATGGATAAATGTTACAAAATGTATTATTTCTAGTCAATATTCTAGCATGCATATTTAGCACTATTTTGAGTTTATTAAGTGTCTTTATCTGGGTAGAAAAGAGGGAATAGTGTTGCAACATTGATTGTCTAAAATATACAAGAATCACAAGGACAGACACAGAACTTTGGTCTGATACCCTGAACAGGTCATTTAACACGTATTAAAGCTGTCTAACTATATTGATGTAGTCCAAAACCAGACTGGAGCGTTGTCCTAAGACTATTTGTTTTCAGCAAGGCTATGAGCCGCTTGGTGACTGCATTTTCTGATATGTTTGTAATGAATGGTTGAATTTTGGCCAACAGTAATAAAAAATTCAGAAGGAATGTTTCACTTTTCTGAAAATGGCTTTATTAACATCACTTATAGAGAACTTTGTACACATCTGAAGGATGGAGCGCAATTGGTTATGTTTGGCATAGGTGGGCCAGGCACAGGAGGTTCCTTCAAAAGTTTAGTTGGAAAGGGGTCCAGACAGCAGTGTCAAATGAGGTGGTGCCAAATGGTGATAAAGTTTTATATCAGTAGACTTGTACACACACCAATCAGGCATAATATTATGACCACCAGCCTAATATTGTGTAGGTCTCCCTTTTGCCACCAAAACAGCCCTGACCCATCAAGGCATAGACTCCACTAGACCTCCGAAGGTGTGCTGTGGTATCTGGCCCAAGATTTTAGCAGCAGATCCTTTAGGTCCCCTTGTTGTGAGGAGGGACCTCCATGGATCAGACCTGTTTGTCCAGCACATCCCACAAATGCTCGATTGGATTGAGATCTGGAGAATTTGGAGGCCAAATCAACACCTCAAATTAGTTGTTGTGTTCCTCAAACAATTCCTGAACATTGTTTGCTTTGTGGCAGGGGGAATTATCCTGCTGAATGAGGCCATTGCCATCAGGGAATTCCGTTGCCATGAAAGGGTGCTAATGGTCTGCAACAATGCTCAGGTAGGTGGTAATGTGTCAAAGTAACATCCACATGAATGACAGGAACCAAGGCCGCCATATTTAACACTGTTATTCACTTCACCTGTCAGTGGTCATAATGTTATGGCTGATCTGTGTATATGCAAGCAACTAAACAATTAGATGCAGCTCCATTTGGCCATTTGATTCATATCTGAAGATAACTATTGGAATCATCATTTCACTTTGTATGAAATGAGAGAATCACCCTCTTTTGTTTATTCATGAGACACTCCTGCAGAAATTCCCAGCACATATCACAGCGCTTGATAAATTTAAGACAATTAATTTGAGCACAAGAACACAGAATTGCTTAGTACTTGATACACCAGAATATCCTCTGAATAAGGTAACAAAAAATCTTCTCCCACAGAGGAAGAATAAGTTGCAAAATGAGCCCAGGCTTGAATGCCTTTCACCCATTTATTCATTTAAAGAGTTGCTGTGAATTTATCTTGAGGTCTACATAACCCTAGTCAACAAAAATCATGCTAAATAAAGATTCCTCATTGAGCTTTAATTTTTATACAAGGAAAAAGCTTCAAATGTGTCTGTGAAATTGAACCTATATGTATTCCGAATAGGCCGTTATTGTAAAATAGACATTCTCAACAGCTTGACTGTTGAAGATTTTAAGTATCTTTGGGTTGTCTTGTTGTTGTCATGACAGGGAAGTTAAGACCAATAATCCAGCAATAGAAGGGAAAACATTTATATACACTACATCTCACAAAATATGGATACAATGTAGGATAGTGGCAATGTATAGGTCCCAAAACGCTGAAAACAATATTGAACAAAACCCAATGTAATCATTTTGGCTGGAAAGGCATTTTGGATTGGATTATTGGACATGTAAATATCATGTAAAATTATTATAAGGTCTGATAGGAATCCTGGGAATTGAAGGATGCTGTATATGTAGATGCTGTAAGTAGAAGCTATTAAGAGATGAGTAGACTAAACTGAAATTACAAAAGACAGAAACTCAGTAAATTGTTTGAGTGTGAATTGAAATGTGGTGTCCTAAATGTTAGTATTTACTCTCCTAAAACTCAAATACTAACTGCATGAACCGGGAGTGTTGGACTAAAAACTTTTTGTAATGCCCAATTGTAAAGCAAGCTTTGTAATGTCTGAATTTAGGCTGTTGAACATCACAACCAGTAAATAACTCTGGCTGAATAAAATCAAAAGCCATTTCTAGGTGACAATTTTATGTGATTTGGTTTTACTTGGTAGGGCTCTCAGACATATGTACTCTATGCTTAAACAGCCATAACCGCCTTGTGGATATTGTATAGAGCAACAGTGTTGAGATCTCATTTTTAGTAAAAACCTACTGAAAACAATTATGTTGCAAGTGGACAAGACATCCATATGAATAATGTAAAAATCCAACTATAAATAGGGAAAGAAAAACAATATGCGAAGGAAATGAACATTAAATACACTGGACACGTACTGTGTGACACATTTACATCAATACAGCGAGACACATAGTTTTGATCAAAGTGCATTGATCGGATAGCAGCATGTTCAGTTTTTGAAAGCGTGATGGGTGAAAAAATTGTCAAGCTCAAAAGTTTTTCAGAATTTAATTCCGCACAATGGTGGTGTTGAAATGAATAATCTCCAGTGGGAATGTAGTTTTAGGTCTTCCCTGTAAACATGCGCTGGAAGTTCTTTACTGTATGTTTACTGTGTATCAAAATGGTTTAGTTTCCGCTAACAATACACAAAGTGTGTACAGTGGCAAACTTTCTTTTTGAGGGAAGATGGGTAGTATGATGAACTGTGTGTTGGTATAGTATACATAGTACATTTTGGGGTCCTCTTGCGGATTTCCTTTCATTTACATTGATGTACATGAGCAGATGCTAATATCAATAGTGTGCGACACAAATTGTGTATGCATGTACCGCTCTCTCTATCACTCAATATGACACAATCACATTAACGTTAATGTTTCTTTATGGAAAACGCCATAGTGCTAATCAATACAGTGAATGACTGACTACCCTATCTCCCATAGGTCAGTAATCTACGTACTCCAATATAGTCATCCATCGTTCTCAAGGTAATGTTTGTTACAGACAAGCACTGATTATTATGTATCAGCAGAGTGGGGATGGCACTGTATAATGTCCGGGCAGGCCATGCACTGTGCACACCTGGCTGATAAATGAGAGCACAGTTTTAATAACAGATATAACTGCTGAACAAAGAAACCCAATTGGTTTTAATAATACACAAACCCATCTGCATCCAATCATTGGTGTGATAGGAGGGCCAGTTTTGGGGTTATGGATGGTGAGTCACAGAGAAAGGAATCCATACCCTGCAGAATGGAACCAGGCATCATTAATTGCCTCAATAGAGATCACATGGTGCAAGCGACGGGTGGGTGTCGTAAATTTGACCTTTAAAAGTGTGACAATTAAAATCTCATCCCTAGCTGACACGGAAACTGGGATGGGAACGTGTTGATGTGCCTACACATAGACACCTAGTATACGGTGGCTGATAAACAGGGGGTTGGTGTTATGCTAATGTGCTTTAGGGACAGATAGAACCACATGGGAGCACAGACTCAGGGGCTGGTGTAAGGATAGAAGAGAAGCACTATGAGGCCGTGTTTACAAGTTCACAGACAGGAATGTAAGACTCAATCAACACCTTGATTGGGCTGAATCCTCAGCATTTTGTTTTAATGATTTTTCAATAGCCTTATCATGCACTTACTTGTTTAAAACTTTTAACGCAAGAAGGTTTGTCATCTGTAAAATGTTCTGTTTCATCTCTACTTCTTGTAAAGAAAAGCCACTTAAGGAACCCCAACAGGAGGAAACAGTTCCCACACTACATTTCCAAATGGCATTTCCTTTCATCAGGTGTAAGGAAATTAAATGTTGTAAAGACCACCAGACATGTTTTCCAGATAAGACTTCTTATTTGGATTAGTTGCATATTTCATGTGATTGAATGACTATCAGTTTTTACATGGAGACTGTAGCCCAGGAACATGTCATCAGTGTCCTCAAATGTAGCATTGTCAATGTTCTGCATGGTTTACGTTCAACATTCAAATGAAGCCAACACACAAATCCTCCAGGATTGGGTTCAATTTGTCATTTCTACACAGAGTTCAATAAAATAAAAAACATACATTGCAACTGGTTATACCTCACACACCGGAATAGCATTTAAAGGAATTTATTTCAAACCAATTTATTAATGCAAATCATATATAATGTCAAAATAAATACATAGTATTGTGCTGAATTAAATGTCAACTTCCTTTACTTTGAAATGTTAATTCTACTTCTTGTGGGATAAGGCTAAGTCCCATTCAAAATCGTATTTTCCGTAACCTTTAACAGAAACCTAACATTTACCCGAATCCTAACAATAACTCCTAATTGTAACGTTCACCCTAAATTTAACCTCTAGATGTTAAATAGCCTTTTGTTATCATGGGAAACTGCAAAATTAACAGACAAGGTTGAATGTTCCTTGTTTTATTATCTTTGTGGGGATATTTGGTCCTCCCTATGAAAATATGGACAGACACAAACATATTTTCTCAGTCTGAGACGCCACAGTAGCATATGCAGACTTATAGCAGACTCATTAAACAAGTATTCATAATAGCTTGTAATTAAGATATCTGGGGTAAAACATCAAACATATTGGGTATCAGTCACACAGATAGCTTCTAACACAAACTGCAAAATATTTCAATCAATATTAAATGTATTCACTGGGTTTAAATTTAAAACAAATTGTGTGGCGCGTGTGTGTCCTCCCACTGCTTGATGCCTTGGGACACTACTTCAAGCTGCTGGTAATAGTAAACATTTCATAGGGACATTATGTAAACACATGTTGTTAAAGAGCCACTACACAGAATAAACCATATGGCTCTGACCTCCATGACACAGAGCATGTGGAGACAGAGACAAAATATAAAGTATGTTTGTGTGTGTCTGTGTGCATGTGTGTGCCAGCATGCAAGTACACACATTTTCAACTAATAGCCAATCTGGCGTTAGTAATGTTGACACGGCACGGAAAACCATACATCTGACCCCTGTGCCCTGCCTCCTCCAAAAAACACACACACGCTCGGGGAATTCATGTCACAGGTGCACTGCAGCACTCTGATTTATATTCCCCTTAGACTAACACTGGTGGGGGACATATTGTCTCCCTATGTGAAGTTATAATCTTTACTGCAGTGAAGAATAAGTGCTGTCAATGTTGCACGCTGTTATGTGTTTTTTACCAAGATGTAGAAAGGCATACATGGTATTTTTCAAAGAATATCAGACAATACTGAGGGGTGATAAGTTAAAGGAAAAAACAATTAAATGAGTGGAGGAACATAATGAATGCAGATGTCATACAGGGATTCTGCATGATACAATAAAGCAGTTAACATCCTATCATGCTCTGTGGCTTAATGCTGAGCAT
The DNA here is from genome assembly GCA_016801105.1 of Esox niger. Taxonomy (NCBI): domain Eukaryota; kingdom Metazoa; phylum Chordata; class Actinopteri; order Esociformes; family Esocidae; genus Esox; species Esox niger. Next base: position 33,806 of record JACXGJ010000276.1, read on the forward strand.
GCCCAGTTGACCGTGACCTGAAAACTCACCAAGAACCCCATCATCAAAACACAAATGGGGGAATATCTTCTGGAAGTTTGATTTTCCATCCCTCCTGTAAAGATCCAGAGACTCGTAGAATCTATGCCATGTCACACTGAAGCTGTTCTGGCGGGTCGTGGTGGCACCTAACTGAAACACTTAATGTTGTTTTTTCCGTAACATTTTCACCCGTCAACAGAACATATTTTAAAGATTTTCAAGTGCAATTGTTAACATACAGTATGTACTATACTGTGCAAAAGTCTTAGGCATCTGAAATTGAGAAGATAGATATATATACCCTGAACATTTCCAAACAAAAGCAGCGTCTATTTACCATGGTGGTTCCATGACAAAAGCACATTACAGTGTCCTCCAGAATTATTGGACTCTCTGTAAAGATGAACAAAAATACATTATAAAAATGTGTCTTGTTTTATATCACATTGGCACTGTACTAAAAAACATCGAGAAATCTACAGTATCACTGAGATTTCTTTCTTTTTGTTTCTTCAGAAATATATGTCTCAAAAACATGTGTCACCATTATTGGCATGCCAATAAATTATTTAGAACCACATACATTTATTAACCTGAGCCATTAGGCACTCCAATGAATAAAACTATTCTGTTTGGGATATAAAGTGACAGATTCTTCCTTGAGACTGGCATGTTTATCGTTATGTGTAACAGTGTCTGCTAAATGACACTGTTACCTAGATTTCACATAATTTAACTAAAACAAAAAGTTGTTTTTCAAAATGTAGGCAAAGTCTATACAATATAGCTGCACACCTGAAAATATCCACGCCTACCATCAGGGCAACAATTGAGAAGCTTGAAATCAGCTGGAGCTATGATGAACTCGCCGAGAAAGTCTTATCATGACAAATGTTAACTAGAGTTCGCTACAAGTCACTGGAACTTTGATTAGAACCAGGTGCCATATTCACATGTGAGTGGATGCATTAATCTGGCATGATGTCTCTATTGTCATTTTGGCATTGAGGTGGCATCTCACTGTATTGAATTTACTGTAGATCAAAGGTAAGATGCTTAGAACTCATTTTAGTGTATGATAAAGTTCATAAACAACAATTACTGTACAAACTGCATACGATAAAAACAAGATACATTATCCTACACAAAAGGCAAGCTGTTACAAGGAGCATTGTAATACACTTTACAACAAACAGGTTTAGAGGACAATGATATATTAACCCTTTAATCAGTCCCTTCAGCATCCACCGTACTGTCCCTCACATCCCTCTGACATTCCCCTGCCTCTGGCTTAGACTCACTGTATTAGTCAAATAAGACAGTGAGATTTACCATGTGGACACTCCCTCAGCCGATCAACATCAATGAATGCAACTGCAGTACAGAATATGTACTATGTCACAAAATACTTTGGTAAAGTTGCCAAATGATTCCAGCAACCTTTCTTTATGCAAAGAAAAGTCCTCTGTCGCCTTTCTCTCTTAATTATGTAAGGTAAGGTAAAATCAAATTGTCGTGTTATTTGTATGTTTTTTCCACAGAATGCAAGTGGAATGGATTTTAGATCTATGCTTGCCAGGCTTTGAACTGCCAGCACAAGGAAGACCTGCACCAACAGTTAACCAGCATGTAAACAGAATTGAAATTGCTATTATATAACTGGGAGTGGCAAATTTTCCTTTAACGAACATTGGGTGTGCATGTCCCCACAACCCACCTTGGGAATTACGGTAGTGTTACAGTGGCGTAGCAGACTCTAAGAGCCTGCCTATCAGTGACTCCATGTTTGTATGTGTGTGTGCCAAAATGTACTCTAATTCCTATGTAGTGTGTTACCTTTCACCAAGGCCATATTGCTCTGCTCAGAAGCTGTGTAACAAAGAGAAGAGGGAGGAATTTGGGATGGAAGTCTGTGTCTAAAAAAATGAATTTTACAAGCCACTGCCTTGAATACAATACTTCCTCAAGCGGAATAACTGGATGCCACATGAAAACAGCTCACCTGCAATTATTGCATCTAAAGTATTATTTCCCCCCTTTGGTTTTGTTAGCATTGTAAATCTAAAAAAGATCTTCATTACGTATTTTGACTGGTAATGAACACTCATAGGTTGGATCTACTAGACTTAAGAAAATTATCCTTATGATTAAGAAGAGGCTGGATTGTGTTATTATTTCTCATTTAAGCAATGTCATGGATAGCTGTGGACAAAACAAAGCTGAATAGCTGCTATCTGACCTCTAGACTTTGACTTTCCCTAAAGCAGGGGTCAGCAAACCTTTATGAGTGGAATAGCCATTTTAAAACCAATTCTAATTCAGACCAAAAAACTGTACTTATTAGTTGCCATTTATTAGTAACATGCACAACAACACGTTGCATGTTTTGGCATTAGGTTCTGTTCCCCTGTGGAAACTCACTGCCACCACATGATCATGTATACAATACTAACTAATAACGAAATCAACACCATAATATCATTAATACTAACCCCCCTAGGCAATGAGCAAGGAACGCAGTACAAATCTCCATGGGCAATAAGCAAGGAACATAGTACCAATCTCCATGGGCAATAAGCAAGGAATGCAGTACCAGTCCCCATGGGCAATAAGCAAGGAACGCAGTACCAATCTCCATGGGCAATAAGCAAGGAATGCAGTACCAGTCCCCATGGGCAATAAGCAAGGAACGCAGTACCAATCCCCATGGGCAATAAGCAAGGAACGCAGTACCAATCCCCATGGGCAATGAGCAAGGAACGCAGTACCAATCCCCATGGGCAATGAGCAAGGAACGCAGTACCAATCCCCCACGGACGCCGGAACAAAACTGGTGGAGGCATGGGTGATGGTTGGGTTGCATCCGCGTGCTAGTGAGACCAGCGCATCAGAGCTGAGTGAGAATCCAGACAAGAAAACTGTCAGCATGAAACCTAATATCGATATCCCAACATCAGCTCATGCATCGCTGGGCCAATGACAACTAGGCTTCCCAGGCTATGATAATTAAAAAGTGTTAGGGAACTGCATAGGAAATTTCACCACATGCCTCCCGGGTGGCATAGCAATCTAGAGCACTCTTTGGCCACCACAGTCAAAGTTGGAGACTTGACAGTGCCACTTGCTAGAGGCTGTGAAGCACCATAGGCAAAATAATTATTTCCAAGTATAGACTGAATGATTTGCTTTCCGGGCCAGCCTTTTTTTCATTCCTGCCATTTGCCGTGATATCCAATTGTAGCTACGACTCTGTGTCGCCATAACAATTCCTAACAGGCGCAAGAGAGCAGAAGATTGAGGCAAGTCTTTCTCCTAGACATTCACAGCAAGCAATTCTGCTTTTTTTTCTTCACTGCATGTCCAGCCTCAAGGTCAGTCAAATTAGTGTATGTGTGAAAACATGCACATTTGACAGCTGTCCTCAGTTAGGTTTTGCAGGTTGCTGTCTCGCTCAAGGGAGTTGCAAAAGCACAAACGATGCCACCCTTCACCCAGGGCGAAACAATGCCAATATGCATTGCCCCAAAAGCTCCCAGCAACGCAACAGTGAGCAGTATAGTCAAGGCTCAAGCCTTGACTGTGTTGGAAAATGTGGCAAACTGGAAGAGTTCCATAGAAAATGGTGCTATATGGGATCTGGAGTTTCCAGTTAATCTGACAATCTCCTCTCATTGATGGAGCGACATGGCTAAGAGCGACATGGCTAGGAGCGACATGGCTAAGAGCGACATGGCTAAGAGCGATATGGCTAGGAGCGACATGGCTAAGAGCGATATGGCTAGGAGCGACATGGCTAAGAGCGACATGGCTAAGAGCGACATGGCTAGGATTCCGGCATTGTCTAAGAAGACAATGCCGGGGTCAAGCCAAAGTCTCTGCAGCCCGAGCCCACAGCAACCAGTGGCAATGGAGGACATCTCCCTTATATATTCACCTAAGCCAGACAATAGATCATAGTATCAGGGCTGTACTCTCTAAAAAATTGGGCAAACAAAATAAAAAATACAAAAATGTATGTCACACCAAAAATTATGAGAGACCAGCACTAAGCAGCCATAAGCATGTTAAAAATTATGCTCCTCCTGCATAAGAGATGAGCAAATATGCAAAGGAAAACTACAAATGTGACCATGGAATTCTTGATAAAATAATTCAGTGGTACCACAAGAGCATTCAGCTAAACTTCAAACACGATCGCACAACTCAGAGAGAACATGAAAGCACTTCGAAACTGAGGTGTCCACTGTCATAGAGAAATCCCTAGGCTTCAGGACTCATTATCATCACTTGTGTCAAAGAGGGTGAAGAAAATTGATGATATCCCAGGGTGTTTGCTGTAGAACTACTAGAAGAGTCAGTGAATCGTGAACAACAAAAACAGAAAGGATTAACAAGCACCGACCGGAGGAGGGAAACAAACTTACATCCCTTCGAGGCTAGGCTGCTTTATTCCAAAATGGATAATGCATTAAGCATGCTGTCATTCCAAGCATAGTGCCAAATCCATGCATAGTGCCAAATCCAAGCATAGTGCCAAATCCAAGTACAGTGACAAATCCAAGCATAGGACCAAATTATTCAAGGACCCCCCACTGGCAATGGATAAGCAGAAAATAGTGTTAACTGAAACAAGGTGGTTCTTACAAGGCTAACAATGGTCACTAGGGGCCTCCTCAAACCGGTCAGATTGCAAGTGATCCAAAATGGAGTTTAATGTTTCTTGTCGAACCGGAAAGAGGCACTGGATTATTTGAAATGGTACTATGGACACACTTAACGTTGAAGGAGGCACTAGATTATGCAAGGCCACAGTTCAGGCAAAGGCAGTGGTAAATGAGACACTGGATTACATAAAGCGGCTCTTGGACACTCGCAGTGTTGAGTGATATGTGCCATGTGGCCAAATTCCCACCATGAAGGTTTGTTTGCCCATCTAGGATAATATACAATGAGAGAATATTTGCTCCTTTATTCCATTTGGGGGAGGATTTGTTTGATTATCTGGGCCTTTTTCTGTTTTTGATAGGCTTGTTGTTTTCATTGTCTGTTTCTACGAGTGGGATAATGTGTCAATTCCAAAGTCTGTAGAAGTTGATAACACATATTCTGTCTGTGACTTTTATGAGAATGTTATGCATCGCTTATACATTATGATAATAGCAATCATTATTGCGACTTCTATGTCTCCCGGCACTCTACCTTGGTAAAATAACTTCAAAAGGCTGCTTTCTGGTAATGCCTATATCTGTTGATTCACAAAATTATGCTACCCACAGTAAAAAAAATAGTGTCATTGGCACAATCACACAGACGGAAAAAAAGGAAAATAATAAGATGACCTACTTTGATCACACCCACGTAACGCTGGACTCAAGGTGACTGTTATTTGTCAAGCATTGTTATCGTTTATTATGGTACCTGTTAACATTTTGTTCTTTTGTGGGCTGAGAACACCATTATTTTGCTAACAGAAATTAAAGGTCTTACCTTGTGTGCAGCATTTATGTGATGAATTCAGTTCATCCATCTGAAAATCCCAAAGGAACGAGAAGAAAAAGAGGAAGGGTATAAAGAAAATGACAGACATGGGAGATAGAAAGAATAAGCCAGGGGAAGGAGGAATGAAGGGATGAGAGGCCGAGGGAACAGACAATGGGAAAATAGAGGAGAGACAAAACTTAACTGAACATCCTACACACAACACCAGATGCCAGATCAGGCCAACTATCGGAGAAGTGCAACAGCATTTGAGTGCCTAGGTGAATAAGATTGGACACTGGGCCAGCAGGTCTACACCGAATTACTACCACAGCGGGTCTGTGTCCATAATTTAGCTTTTTGCTTAATTATGTTTGTCATGGAGTGGATACTGGGAGTAGTGCCGCTGAAAGTCCTGGGGGGATGGGTTTGCTCGGTGGCAAGTGGTGGTTACCTAAGTTCTGTGAAGTGGTTAGAGCTTACTCCAATAGTTTACTAATTATTAATTAAGTAATTAATGATAACATTATTTGAAAATCATTCTTATTATAGCAGCAGTTTTATTATATATTATTTATTATTATTATATTTGAATTGTTTTATTCACACAGCTGAGTCTTAGTTTTTACAGAACCTTCTATACTTATTGACTACACTGTCTTTGCCTTCAAAGCAAGGTAAAGGTCCTGTTGTTCTTTATGTTTTTAGATGAATCAGGAGTTACTGTGAGAACATTTTTGACTGACTAGGAACCTGCATGTGAAGCTAGAAGGGCATTGACACAACCAGTAGGACAGATTTTTTTACTTCAAGAGTTGGTAAAGATGGAAAACATGGTATAGACATGATGTACAGGAGGAATATATTATATTAAAGGTTCAAAATATTAAGAGGAAAAGCAAAAGGCAAAACAAAATATAAAGAAATAACTGACAACAGACTGCTTTATAATATCTATGCTTTCAAAGCTGTTGATCAGATGTTTTCATTGAATATTTATAAATAAATCTACACAATTTACAGCCCATTACAGATCAATGTGGCATAGTTGTACCGTAAATAGATAGAAAATATAATATTGTCTGCTTGAAAGGGCCCGAAGTGTATTTGTCAAACATCAGCAGCTAGACCTGCCACCAACAGGAGCCTGAGTGGAAAAACTGAGCCCTTGATTGTGTCCAAATTGTTTTCCCTAAATGAACATATTGACATATTGATTGAAAACTGACTGAGAGAACACAAATGAATGAACTATGCTTATTTTTCAGATTCATGTCCAAAACTATGATTTTTGTTTTGGTGTCTTTTTTCGGCTAACTTTAATGAGGTACATTATTAAAATGATCAGATTATTTTTACATTTTGAGATGTCTTCTGGTTTGAAAACGTTGGTTTTACATTTTCTGCCAAGATGAGGATCCAACTTTGTTTGTATTCAATCAGATTAATTTTGATTGGCCATTTAGAGCCAAAAAATATCTGGCACCAGAACAAATAATTGGCAATAAACTGTCTATGACCAACGGTGGCAGCCCACTAATAAGGGCATTAGGGGTGAAGCGACACTGCTTGTACATTTTTTATAAAATATATTTTCTTTTATTATGGATTAAATAAAAGTGTGGTACGTGTTCACATTTTACTGTTCAAAAATATATATAGTTTCAGTGAGGTAGTGGTCCACAGACCTAACACCGCTGCTTAAAAGAGGTACCAGTGTTTCAGCCTTCTTGTACAAAGGGAAGGTTATGAAAACACAGTGATGGGTGAGCAATAATGCATTGTATAATCAACATACAAATGGAAATTTGTATTGCAATGTGAAAAGGACCTGCCCCAAAACTGACCCTTTATAAGCTGTCAAAATTCTGATCTCATGCCCTCCTGTGCCACACATTGAGTTTTATCTGACAAGCAGTTTTGGAAGCAGTCCAATGCTTTTGTACGGAAGGCAATATTACCCAACCTACGCAACAGCAGGACATGGTCAACGTTAACAAAGGCTTGTGATAGATCAATATAAAAAAATGTGTCCTGTGCAACTAGAATGTGACTTATTACCATAGTTGCAGTTGATATATTACTAGTCTTGTCTCTGAATCTGGACTGGAGATGAAACTTCTGCAAAGTTAAAAGGATAGTATAAACACGTAGCCTTAGCAAAGTGATAATTAAGTACATTAAGTAATTCCATTTCATCCATCACGTTTAGAGTGTGATGAAAATTTCTTAGGCAGGGCAAACACGTTTGCATGGAAATTCATAGCATTAAGGGTTTACCAAAATGTTATCAGGTTGCTAACATTTAGTTTTGTAGATTCATTATTCGGTATGTGCAGAGGCTGAAGTTCCACACACAAAAAATGCTCATACAAAGCAGGCTGGACACTGGTTGACTTATATCTTAACATGCAGTACCTGTGGTTACCTGTGGGAGGGTAGGATGTGGGAATGTTGAATTTAGAATGTCATTGCTAGGCCTAAAATATTTTTTTGCAATAATCTATGAGAACCAAAGACCTTGGCCATATTATACCTCTCAAAGTAAGCTATATTTCAGCTGCCAGCCCACACCTCTCTGTCAGTCCAACAGTGTGAAGAGATCTAAACATCACTACACAAACTGTAAGTTACAGCAGCATTTTCTACATTTGTGGGTTTGGGGTCTGATGCAGGCTTCAGAATTTCACCTTTTCTATATACAGTGTCGAGAACAAGTATTTGATACACTGATGATTTTGCGGGTTTTCCTACTTACAAAGCATGTAGAGGTCTGTAATTTTCATCATAGGTACACTTCAACTGTGAGAGACTGAATCTAAAACAAAAATCCAGAAAATCACATTGTATGATTTTTTAATAATTAATTAGCATTTTATTGCATGACATAAGTATTTGATACATCAGAAAAGCAAAACTTAATATTTGGTACAGAAACCTCTTTGTAATTACAGAGATCATGTCATAATTCTGGGTTGTGGACAGATAGGCAGAGGCAAAACGGTCATTGTAGTAGTAATCCATAGTTTTAATGGTGAAAACAAGTAGGGAAGAAACAAACAAACTTAAAGCAGAATTAGATGACTGAGCTGCATAGCCTTTGGCTGACAACCAAAATGAACCACATTCATGTGGGCAAACAGTCAACTTAAATAGGTTCCCCAATTGGAGGCAATAACCAACACCTGCCTCCAATTGGGGAGACCGAAGCAACATAGAGGTGCCTAGAGGCACCTCTTCTGGCCATGTCCTGACTATGGCCCTAGCCAGTGCAAAGATGGCTAGGGGCCTAGACAGGACGTGACAGATCATACATGTTCTGTAGTTCTTGACCAGGTTTGCACACACTGCAGCAGGGATATTGGCCCACTCCTCCATACAGACCCTTCAGGTTTCGGGGCTGTCGCTGGGCAATACGGACTTTCATCTCCCTCCAAACATTTCCTATTATCATGCTGGAAGACCCAGCCACGACCCATCTGCAATGCTTTTACTCGCGATAAATGGCCACATCCATCCTCCCCTCAATACAGTGCAGTCGTCCTGTCCCCTTTGCAGAAAAGCAGCCCCAAAGAATTATGTTTCCACCTCCATGCTTCACGGTTGGGATGGTGCTCTTGGGGTTGTACTCATCCTTCTTCTTCCTCCAAACATGGCGAGTGGAGTCTCGACCAAAAAGTTCTATTTTTGTCTCATCAGACCACCTGACCTTCTCCCATTCCTCCTCTGGATCATCCAGATGGTCATTGGCAAAATTCAGACGGGCTTGGACATGCGCTGGCTTCAGCAGGGGGACCTTGCGTGCGCTGCAGGATTTTAATCCATGACGGCGTAGTGTGTTACTAATGGATTTCTTTGTGACTGTGGTCCCAGCTCTCTTCAGGTCATTGACCAGGTCCTGCTGTATAGTTCTGGGCTGATACCTCACCTTCCTCATGATCACTGATGCCCCATTTGGTAGGATCTTGCATGGAGCCCCAGACCGAGGGACTTTGACCGTCATCTTGAACTTCTTCCATTTTCTAATAATTGCGCTAACAGTTGATGCCTTCTCACCAAGCTGCTTGCCTATTGTCCTGTAGCCCATCCCAGCCTTGTGCAGGTCAACAATATTATCCCTGATGTCATTACACAGCTCTCTGGTCTTGGCCATTGTGGAGAGGTTGGAGTCTGTTTGATTGAGTGTGTGGACAGGAGTCTTTTATACAGGTAACGAGTTCAAACAGTTGCAGTTAATACAGGTAATGAGTGGAGAACAGGAGGGTTTCTTAAAGAAAACCTAAAAAGGGCTGTGAGAGACGAAATTCTTACTGGTTGGTAGGTGATCAAATACTTATCATGCAATAACATGCAAATTAATTATTTAAAAATCATACAATGTTATTTTCTGGATTTTCGTTTTAGATTCTGTCTCTCACGGTTGAAGTGTACTTATGGTACAAATTACAGACCTCTACATGCTTTGTAAGTAGGAAAACCTGCAAAATCAGCAGTGTATCAAATACTTGTTCTCCCCACTGTAGACTGGTGGTTACTGATGGCTTCTTTAGAAGTATGTTTGTGTGAATAAAAAAAATCTGACCCATGCTACTCTGAAGTGCTTGTAATGAGGGTGATATTTAAAAAGAATGGCGAAAAATAAAACAGACAAAACTGAAATAAATTGTAATACATTGGAATAGCCAAAATATAAAAGGCAACTAACCAAAATGCATCCTTTGTAACATTTTATTTTTATTATTAAAATGCATTTCCTAAAAACGTGTCATTACCTGCAATGTATTTGCAAACGTGTTTTCTTTTTTCTTATTGACTGCAATGCATTTAAAAAACGTTAAGTTTGTGACTTTCTTCTTGCTTATTTTCTCTAATGCATTGGCATAATGTCATTCACTAGTGTTTTTTTCTTTCCAATTGACTGTAATGTATTGACAAAATGTATTCTTGAAATATTTAAAGTCTCAGTTTGTAGTTTTATTAATGGCCTATAGTATATGACTCCATGTGGCATTCTTGATTGTTGTGTTTTCAGACTGTTTTCTCCAAGTTTTCAGAGGGTCTCCCTCTAAAATCTGGCATGAATAAGCCGTGTGCCACATATCACTTTAAACACCAGCATCTGGTCCCTGACATCTAATACCAGAATGGATGTCCTGGCATCTGGAAATCGATGTGGCCAATTGCCTTTTACACTGACTGCTGTTCTTAGGCTTTAAATATTTATCAAAAGGAAGGATGCCTAGTAGCCTGTCATTGGAGTTGTAAACTCTGAGACCGACACAACTTATGTTGTGTGAAACAAAAACACTTTGGTCCCAAAGTTTTGAACAACCACAATTCAGCCCCCACTGTATTGACTTTGCGTCACCAGAGGGTCTGTCAACAGTCTTTCCGGAAATGGGGAATTCTTGTCAAATGATTTTTGTTGCTTTTGGGAGGTTTGTGTGTTTTTTAAGGGAGGTGGTGGTGGTAGGAAATACACACAGCACTGCACATTCTGTTAGTTTATACTTTGCATTTAACTAAAGTAATTATACATGAGGGCATAGCGAAAAAAGTATTTAAAAAAATCTTTACTTATTATTGTAGACATAATAGTGTTTATTTCCATCACTCACAAATAGAATATCCATGCTCTTCCTCCTTGCATTTAAAACCGTAGCCAAATACACAGCCAGCACAATCACAATGAAGTTCAAACTGGAGAGTAGACCAGCTGCATTCATTTTAATTGTGTTTCTGTTTGGTTTGTGTTGCATTACACAGGCGAAGAGGATTAAAAAACAAAATGTAATTTAATAATCTCACGTTGCAAAAAAACAAAGGCTCAAAACAACAGGAACAGGCAAGATCAACAGCAGCAATGACTGTGGAAGTTGGAACTTATGGCACATAAGTAGGGGCAACTGCCCTGGCTACAATAGTGAGGCAGGGATTTCTCAGAGAAGTTAAGAGTTGTCCAAAAAAATTAAAATCAGTTCAGGCAGCTTGAAACATAGAAATTATTGTGCTTAACATTTCTGATGTGTGCATTAGAAACATAGAAATTATTGTGCTTAACATTTCTGATGTGTGCATTAGAAACAGAGGACCCTTTCTAAATGAAGTCGGACATACTGTAATCGCTGTGAAACATTGTGGTGCCCGAATGAGTAAATATTGAAAGTATAAAGGGTTTCTAGTGTAAATAGAATTGTAGCCATGAAGTACTCTGCCCTCTACTCAAACTTTTTAGAAATAATCATGTCGACAAAAACAACCTTGAAAATATTACCTATTTATTAAAAGGGCCATCTAAAGTACATTCCCTCCAATGCTTACATCGACATTATATTACCTCAACCACAGTTACACAGGAGTATACTTTTAACCACCACAGAAAATAGCAAGAGCAGAGAAAGAAAATCATAAAGTGCTTTGAAACATGCTATGGGGAAAATTGCAAATGATTAAAATAGCCTTACAATCTTGACAATGTCCGTGGCCAATATCGGACAAGCGATGACTAGATGACCACGGTACAGAGCATCACAGATGACCTTTAGGTCTGTCTGTTTACTTGATGGAAAACGCTGGTGGTCCCTCTCCCTGTCACTATGTCTTTCTATCACACATACCCCCCCCCCCCCCCCCCCCCCCCCCCCCACACACACACACACACACACACACACACACACACACACCTAAGCCCCGGGACCATGTTCAAAATCAGGCAAAATGACGTTTTGTGCAAACCCCACTGTTCCCCAAAAGTTACAGAAAAGGTCACTAAGGAATGTTCCTCATTGTTGTCTTTGAATGTTAGACAGATATGACAAACAGCAAGCAGGGGGGTACACAAAAACATGTATCTGTATTATTTTTAAAGGCAACAGAACACTGTCCAACATGATATCAAGATTTCATTACAATCATTGCAAAATGGGGCTAAACTAATCAGTGAGCTCACAGCAAAAATGGATTTAAGGACTGAATAATTGGAAGAGATTTACATTTCATTGTACAATTAAATATGTCATTATACAAGGCATTATTAGCACCAACTTTTACCTAGGTGAGTTGATGGTACCAAGTTACCATAAGTATACATGAACGATTACCATATTCACAAAACATTTCATCTTATCACTAAGAGGCCTCCCAAACTGTAGTATATGTTTCTAGCTATGGGTTTCCTCTAAAACCCTATTCACAAAGCTGCTGAGATGAACAAGAAATCTTAAGCTAAAAAAATGGCGGGGTTGGTTGACCCTGTTGCTGTTGATGATGTTGTGTTCCAGGAACATATGCCCACATTGAAATATTCATAGCAATACTGTAGAAGGATGTGTCATATTGAAATAAATATATTCAAATCAAAATGTAGGCTAAATGTCACTGATTAAACATGAAACCAAGAATGACATACTGAAACCATATTATTTGTCAGACAATGTGGGGTCTGGAGAGGGCATTTATTGTTTGATGTAATGTTCTACTAACAGATGACTGAGATATATGTAGTTTGTCTGCGCTGCATAGCTGCATTTTCCCTGAGGCCAAGTAGCTTAGATTTGTCACAACCTTGATCTCTGGAGTTATTGGGTTGTTTCTGTTTGTTGAAGTGACTGCATCGCTGCCTAACTCTCAGTGATCATAATACGCCCTGGCGATTAAGACGATAACTTTTCAAAAGCTCAGTATCATTACATGATTCTAAAACATCGACCTGATTACGAGGAGGATTGGGCAGCAGGTCATTTAGGATTGTTTGTGACCTGGTCTTAGTGACTTAGGAGTCCTCTTAACAACTTCTAACTTATCACACATGTAGGAGCTAGTTCTAGTGCTAAAACGCTTTGTGAAATACTCTTAGCTCAAAAATGTATCCGCCTATAGTTCTTAAGAGTTTCCCCTTAATCAGCAAGTCGGGAGCTACTTTAAGCCTTAAGATGTTTTGTAAAAATGGCCCGAGGAACATAAGAGAAACACATGTTCAACAATTTAGCAACACAATTGGGCACACACAAAAACAAAAGTATATTTATGCCACATGCCGCAAAACTGCTACCACCAGACTCCTCCTGACAATTCATTAATGCTCAAACGGTTGATATTTCTAATTTCCTAGCCGATAAACATGCAAATACTCCAATTACTATGCTCAACACAATGTTTGCATTTTCATTAATATGTTCACTACCTGAACTATTTTCATCAATAGTGTCAGCCTTATTTTAATTGTATGTGCACCTACTCTTTTATTGTTACTGTTGTTGCATTGTCCTGAGAAAACTGGCAATAATAATTGGTGCGTTCCTTAAATTTGCAGTGGTCTTTTAATTTTGACCCTTCTGTTCCCCACTCGAAACCTTAATTTTTGACTTTTTTGGAAAGGAAAAAGAAAGGTGCAGTGGTAGCTGTATTTGGTCTGCCTGACCACTTCCTGTCAGAGTTTCCTCCAGTTTCCTAGTGCCTTTTGATGGTCGAGGAAAGTGTACTAACCAACATCCTGGCTTCCATGGCAATTTCTCTGTCAGGAAGACCTTAATGTTTAAGGGTTTTAATGGTCTGTCTGTCTTCCTTTGTAAATTGCATTCCAGTTGCTTGCTTGACTGAACTTAGTCATCTGAATTTGGTAAGACATCTGAATTTAGTAATCTAAATTTTAGCTAGCAAATGGTAAGGATGTTTAATACAAAGGAAAACCATATGTTTTTACATAGCAACTTGCATCTATTGCACTGATCTTGACATTAGGCTTTGCTGCTTCAAGGTTGCTCCGCAACAGATAGTGAATTATAACAGTAATAACAGTACCCATAAATATATTTACAGGCAGTGAACAAGATATGCAGTACCAATCCCCAAAGAGTAAAACCGTTGCAAGACAGCTAACTATAATTAAACATTATTAATACTGTACATATCATACACATTAAAGTGTACAGAAATGATTAGCTTCTGCATACATTTTCCACTAACATACAGCATTCTCTTTTGGTTGACTTAGTCATTCTTTATGTGAGAAAACACATGCAAAGGTCTACAAATAGCCACCCTCATTGGCAAGCAGTCGTGGACACACACACACACACACACACACACACACACACACACACACACACACACACACACACACACACATACACACACACACACACACATACACTAACACAGAAAGGGATGGAGAGCACCCTGAGGCTAGACCATTGATATGCAGAGTGTGTGTCCTGTCTGTCTTTAGCTAGTGTAAATGTGCTATCTGAAGGCCGGGACCTGCTTCTGCTTGGGGCAGGATCAGCCGTTTGGAAAGTGCTCAGTGATAACAGATGCATACACGCAGACACACACACACACACTTGAGGCTTTGACTGCAGGTAGAGTCCAACCGATGTCACCAAGAGCAGCGTGGTACCATTGACCTGCCTTTCACATGAGCCTCTGGGAGAACGTGTGAGGAATGTTTGTCACTTCTTCCTGCTGGGGTCCCAGCAGGTAGACGCCACAGCAAAGCCACAAACAAGATGATTGATTTGTGTCACTACATGCCAACCAGGGATGATCGGCGGGGTCAGTGGTGTTGTAGTGTCTGGAGAAGCAGGTGAACGCTAATTTTGCTGACAACATTTTCAAGGAAACACAGCCTGTGTGGAAAACAGGATGACAAACAGTGTCATTATATCATCTATATCAGTAACGTCTAAAAACACGTTAACCCAATTAAATTAATTGTTTGGTCTTATTTACAGTATATTCCAGTACATTGGCCGTTCAGGCAGATGAAACAGTTGAAATGCATTGATGATATTACATTGTTGCAATATTGCTGCACTGGCCTAACCCATAGCTAGTTATATTAGCTATATAAAACAATCGAGGTAGCTAGCTAGGTAATGTTAGGCTTTGATTCTATCAGGCTTGGAGCATATTTTACATAGTTTTAAAAATATTCATAGCTATTATTAAGTATTATATTTTTCTGTTTGGTAAAGTTAAAGACATTCAGTAAAATGGGTGTATATGTGGATAGAATTATATGGGCATCATAATAAGACAGCCTGACAAGGATAGGAACCTGGGTCATCGTAACTGTCGAAAATGGAATGGTGCCTTAATGAGAACATCATCAAAACTGTCAAGGCTCTTGATTGACAGACATTGGGAATGAGAAATGATCAGGGGAATTGGGGATGGAGAGTGGGGATATTCAGAAGGATCAGATATCTGATTGACTTGACTGAATGACTGACAGATGAGAAATAATGTTAAAATCTGCTCGGCATGTACAGTCAGTACAAAGAGAAGAACCCACGTGAAACTGCGACATTTTGACTCCAATTTTGACCAAAATCATTTTAATCAGATGAGTATCACATTTGGCCAACCCAGGCCCAACACTTGCTCTAAATGTGATATATTGCACAACACACATTCCAAGGTTGCCGCAAAAGAGTAGAGGAGAAAGGTATTGGTGGAGAATTAGAGGTAGGAGAAAAGATGAGAAAGCATTGTAAAGCCAACAGTGACTGCCATGTTTTGTGAAGACATGTTTAAGACACACACAACCTAAATTATTCCATATTCATTTCATGTTCATTTCCTTATACTGTCACAGACTGAACGTACCCATGACTGTAATGATTATTTGTGGTTGGTTGAGCAAAACGTATTGTAATATTATTCTTGTTACATTCTCTTATGTAACATTACATAAAAAGTTCAAAATGTCCTTTTTGAGTCACATTTGTTGTGTGGGTGAAAAGTGTATGTTTTTGGATAGTAATGTCTGACTTGTCACACTCCTCTTTTGTGCTGGACTGGCGCCACGAGTGGGCAAGACGGGGGCTTAGCCCCATCAGTTGTATTTTCTGTCCCCCCCATT
Organism: Esox niger; assembly: GCA_016801105.1. NCBI lineage: Eukaryota > Metazoa > Chordata > Actinopteri > Esociformes > Esocidae > Esox > Esox niger. The sequence goes on from JACXGJ010000276.1 coordinate 50,169, forward strand.
AAAATGTTTACCTTTTCATAAATACATTTCAAATATCACTTAACAGCCCCCCAGTGAGTTTTTTTTGCGCATGATTTCAGTACTCACTCAGTTCCAGATTGTGCTTAAGATGTCACACATTTCATCCACGCTTCCCAAAAACCCCACGCTGCTTACTAGTTATGCATCTAATCTTTTATTTTATTTCAATTGCATTAGAAAACTACTAGCAGCCTGTAACATGCTACTGTTAAAAAGATATATCGAATAGTTATTGACCAACCGTAAAAAAATTCTGTCCTTTTTAAACATCTTTTTTAACTTACTATCAGACAGTAGGAGTTGTGTAAATTATTTGATTAATTATTCAGAAGCTCTGAAAAGTTTGACAAATTATGAATTCCAATTCATGCATATTTAGTAATGGACAAATATGATCAGTGAAAAAAAATATTTTTGAAGATTACGTTCTAGCTTTTTTCTCAAGAGCAAACGTAGTGCTGTAACTGATTTTGTTTGCGTGCGCCATCGGTTTGCTTGCTACTGTAGCTCCGTAAATTCAGATATGGTGAGTTAACTCTACCAACATAAACTAAACTAACTGGATTAACCCCACGTTAGCTACATGTATTGAGTGCCTTCCTGATTGTCAACACAAACACAGTCACCTTGACAGCTAGGGAATACGACATACACTGCAAGCTTCTAATTGCCTCGAATTCTAACAGCTGCAAACAGGTTGATGTTGCGGTAGCTAGCTAGCAAACATCAGCTAATCCCTAGCTAACAAAGTGTGGCCTATAATTCAGTGCAGCAAAAATTAAGATCTGTGATGATTGTGTCCTACTGCATTATGTGGTAGAAGTTAAGACATGTCTAACATATCCTTTGTTTGAACAAGTAACTTAAAGTTAACCACCAATGACATACTCCTTTAGATTCCCACACACGCACTGTAGTTGGGTAAGACCTGCATGATGTGCCACTGCTGACAGGACAGAACCATTGTATGGCAATGGGCGGGGGGTTGCAATCTTTTGAAACTTAAAAACGACTATTGTCTATAATCAGAATGAAGAAAGGGATTAGACCTGTGTGTATTACTAAAATATGTAGTATATTTTATCTGGATAACCTAGCAGGTTGGTGTTTTATATTAGGACAGCCCCCTCACTTGTTCTCGCACTAACACACACACAGGTCATTAAGTCCACCACCAGTGCAACTGTAATTGGGTCTATCACAGCTGGTACTTGTTTCACAGCTTGTACTTGTTTCACAGCTTGTACTTGTTTCACAGCTGGTACTTCTTTCACAGCTGGTACTTCTTTCACAGTCGGTACTTCTTTAACAGACAGTACTTCTTTCACAGCCGGTACTTCTATCACAGCTGATACTTCTGTCACAGCTGGTACTTCTTTCACAGCTGGTAGTTCTTTCACAGCTGGTAGTTCTTTCACAGCTGGTAGTTCTTTAACAGCTTGTACTTCTATCACAGCTGGTTCTTCTTTCACAGCTGGTACTTCTATCACAGCCAGTACTTTTATCAAAGTTGGTACTTCAATCACAGCTGATACTTCTGTCACAGCTGGTGCTTCTTTCACAGCTGGTACTTCTTTCACAGCTGGTACTTCTTTCATAGCTGGAACTTCTATCAAATCTGGGTGGCTGCTAATCCTAGAATGCAAGTGGTGACAGTCTCACACGGCTTGACATTTTTTTTCATGAAATATACATGAAACACACACAGACGTTCCAATGTTTGCAATCAGTGTACATTATCCACCTCAAAATAGTTTAATGTAGTCATTAGCAGGAGCTCTTTGAGCTGCTTACTGGAATGTGCATTTAACCAAAGTAGTTGTGATATGTGAAATAAAGCTATTTTAACAATCGATTTTCTACAAAATCAGCGCTGCAAATGAAAGAATTAACATACGTATAGAGGAGTTACATGACAGGGATTACTATTACCCATATAATAGTAATGTAGTACAGTTTGATTTAGTTACTTAATAGTAATGCATTGCATTTGTTTTAGATTCTTTTTATATATAGTTTAGTGCCAATCATGTATTCAGATCTTTTGAGTCTGAAGCAAACCTGACAGAAAAACAATTAAGAAAAACTAAAATAATTCTCTATCAGATTGGCTTGTCAATAACTTACTCATGGGCCACATCTAAAACAATTTGACAACAAGTTTATGCATAGAAACCTACAAATGATTTAAAGCAGTTCTGCATGAAAGTGACGGATCAACAACTTCAGGAAGGTTTGGTTGCAATCACTACACATAAACAGTGTAAAGAAACAGGGTGGCATTGGGTGTTGTGTAATTTTGGTAATCAAATTACTGCTAGAAGTATACAAATATAGTGTTATGTCACTCGGTTCCTTTGCTTTAATATTCAGTTGTGTGTGTGCGTTTGTGTTTGTGTGTGTGTGTGCCATACCTTGCCTGGGACACATTATTTTTAAAGTAGTCGTGTTAACGATTACTTTGAGATCCGTGCCAATATGTGTTCATAGTTTTACTAAGGAGCATATAGGACACATACAGAACCCTCTGGAAAGGATGTCAACAGACCCAACAAACAGCATCCAAGTGACACACATTAAAGAAGCAGGTCAATTGGGAGGTTCTTGATGGCAAACATTTTTTGTCATTTTTGTAAAGAGCTGTTTTTATTGGTTGCCAACCTAACAGTCCAGTTACCAATTAAAAAAGCCTTTATTTCCACCCAAGTTAGCTTTTGTTATGTTAATCAACTCCATTACGTAGCTCGGATATTGGATGAGGGGAAACAGGAATGGGAGAAGGCGGAGGAGGAGTTCAGGGATGAGGGAAGGCAGTGGAGGAGTACAGGGATGAGAGGAGGCAGAGGAGGAGTACAGGGATGGGGAAAGGCAGAGGATGAGTACAGGGATGAGGGGAGGCAGAGAAGCAGTGCAGGGAAAGCAGGCAAAGTCTGCAAGATATGGGTTGGTAATGGATGAGTGTAGGGACATGCAAGGTATCATTATGTGTGTATGTGTTTCTGTCCAGTCCTTAGTGGTATTAATATTCCACAGGCATCTGAGATATTTCCCCAGGGGGAGGCCTTTAGGTAACCCTGTTATTACCATGTCTCTCCATTATCTCTCCCTGTACTTGATATTAAGACAATAATGGAGGAGACAGGATCACGGAGCAACACGTCTGGAGCAAACGTTGAAGCATTTCATAGCAGAGAAGGACAGAAAGGGAATATGACGAGCGTTGAATGAGAATAGATACATGCATTGTATTCCGTCCAAGGTCCTTCAGTACATGATTGAAAGATTCAAAATGGCACTGGCCACTTGAAAATGAATGTTTCCATGTAATCTGGAAATCTTAACCCTACTGACCATGTAATGTGTGATTGCAGACAAAGATGAGAAGCCATGTCCGTTAATGACGATACAACAATATCTCGAAAAGCTGTGACCTTGTAACAAATCATGACTAGCTTCATATCTCTGGGTTTGTACCTTGAAAGTATGGATGTCAGGTTTTATCCCATAAACTAGATGTGGAATGGAACATAGCTAGAAAACATGAAATACACTGCATCTGTAAAATAATGCTAAATAAAAAAAATAAAAATTATACATAGTGCACATGTTCATGCTTTCAGATGCATATCCTACATCAAACTCATGATCAAACCTCAGATCGGAAATGGTAGGTAAATTATGCTAAGCCATTATGTGGATATGGTGCTAAATGGCGACAGACCGGCTATCATATAGCAGAATGTACCTGGAATCTTTAACATTTCATAGTCAATTGATTTCCACATAACCTTCTAATTACGTATGGCAAGGGCTTTTAAATGGCCACTGAACACATACTATTACGAATGGTAGTCCAACAAGGGAGTTTAATGGGCAGTAAAAATGAATGCAGACAGGCTCCCATCAAGTCTGGTAGTGGTCATTAGGCCCCTAGCCCTGATGCACTCCCCTGTACACCTCCCCTCATACCTCAAACCAGGCCACACTACATCTGTAGCCAACTACGACACTGATCGACTGATTAATGACTAACAACAAAGGGAGCCAGCCAGTCCACACATTTGTGAACAACGGAGAAAGAAAGGGAGAAAGTGTGACTTGTCCCAAAATATAAATCAGGCCATGTCATAGAGCTTATGGGAGAAGCAAACTGTCACAATCTTTTCAGAAGAGGTTACATACATGTGGACTCTTTGATCAAAAGAAAACTATAGGTCAATTAGACAGCATGGTACTCAAGTTTGCTTTTGAGTCACCGACTGAATATTATGTGGGTCAAGAAATGTCCAAATCGAGTCATCAGTACCCTCTGACAGAACTTATTATATATCTGTTCCCTGATCTGACTGTTAAAATGAAGTCAACATTACAAAATATACTTACATTTTACTTTATTAAAGTACTTTAAGGTGCTACATATTGAATTGCTTTCCTGAAAACATCCATATTACAGGTTATCTTGGGTGATAGTATCCCTTACCTGCCAGTGTTATGATTGGCTGATTAGCCGATTGGCCATATTTGCCTATGGATTTGTCCCTCCCAGGCTGGCACTGTAGTCAAAATGGGAACATTGTTTTCATGTTATGGCTGGGGCAAGCCGCAAAGTGTAAATCACGGTCAAGTTGGTGTTTCATGCTGCGATATATTTCAGTCATCGTGGTGGTTCACTTAGCAGAGTGTTCTAATGCAATAATGCTGAGCACTTATCAGACCTAATTGACTCCCACTAGACTGCCCATACCCTTACAGATCCCCCATCATGTTTAACAGTTGGCAGCAGACATTGTGGGCCATACGTAAACCTGAATGGTGGAAATACTGTGAAAGATGACTGCTCAGAACAGATTTCTCTCTTCCGTTTCTCAGATGTCCTGGCTATGTCCTTCTTACAACAAAATATGCGTCTTTGTGCATGGACTTGGTTACAAGCAGTTTCCGAATGGCAGCCCTGCTATGAATTCCAGCTTTTCTTGTTGACCCTGGGTCACAGAGGGGAAGATTCAATTCTCAGGTAATTTTCAAGGCTGTGCTTTTGGGGCAGAACAACTATCCTGTTAAGTGTTAGCTTCGGTCTGCTTCAGACCGTAAACCCACTTCATCCTCTTTGCTGAGTGATGCAGTTGTACTTTTCCCCGAATATGCTAGGAAGAATTTTGTGACTGTTCCCCTTGACACATAATAATAAATAATATTAATCATTTTGCAGTTTTTCAGACTGATGCACCTGCAATTCCGGCACTGACTATTTGGCCTGTTTGGATAGATGCCTTTGAAAACTCAGATATCAAAGTGCTCATTGTCAGATCGTGTTAATAGTTGACACGCGTCCTGCTAATTGGCAATCAAGCTAATGTGACCTCGGCAGCTGCTTTTGTGATGTGATTCAATTAAGCCAACGTAACTGTCTTTTGGTGTTCCTCTTCTTTTCTGCACACCCTCTGTCAATAATCTTTCCCTACTGTCCCTATAGGCTTAGTTTAAAATGCATGCAAACAATAGTATTAAAATGAAATGCATTTTTGTTTGTATGGATGGCATTCTCCAAGTGTCGGATGTTACATGAATACAAGCAGTGCACACATTCTCCAAGTGTCGGATGTTACATGTATACAAGCAGTGCACACATTCTCCAAGTGTTGGATGTTACATGCTTGGGAAATACATTTTCCTTCAATGATTTGACATTTTGTGTCATCAACCCACTCTTCACCCATTCTCATTCTCTAAGCTCAGATCTTCCCGCATTTCCTGGATGGAAATAAACAGGGCATCCTTTTCTGCCTCCTTTCCTGCCTTTTCTTCCTCAACTCCGTCTCATCTGTGTTATAACAATATAATGTAATTTAGACTATTAGCATTATAGTTTATTACAGCATTACAAAGAGGTGAGTACTTCTGCCTACAAACATAAGGCCTACTAACATTAGCCTACATGGTTGTCGGCTACAAGTGGCTGGCTTCTTTTTCTACTCAGCAGGGATGAGATAATGATGACCGACTTTAATTAAATAAATTCATCTTACAAAAAAACATAGCATGCACTGTGGTAACAGGCGGTCACTACCATTATAGGGCACTTATTTGCCTAATTGTTTTATTCTGTGTTGGTACAGCATTCAACTCACTGTTAGTGTCAGGAAAACGGCAGGTGATGGCTTAGAGTAGAGACAGGTGCTCAGGGAATAGAGGAAGAGAGCATTTAAAGAAACTGCCCTGTCAGCATCACAGGCTGTGGGGTATGTGTGAGAAGACTGTGAGGAAAACCACAATCTGCAGTGTTTGCAAAACTGAAATCAAGTGTTTGCCAGGAAACCCAACCAACCCTGCGAAAAGCTTTGACAATTACATGTACATTTCAGTAATTTAGCTGATGGTCTCATCCAGAAAGATTTATATGCATTATAGATTGCAAATGTGCTGTTACAGAATGGAGGAAAGTATATAAATGAGTCATTGGGAAGCTGGGGATGATTAGGTGGTCATGATGACATGGAGGCCAGATTGTAATTGTAGCCATGACACCAGCATTGATGCCGCTACTCATACAATAAGTGCCTTGGGAACTTTAATATCCACAGAGATTCAGCAGATTCATTATACATCCTAAAGGCACTGCCATGTCCCCTTCACCTCCCTGAAGTGTTTGTATTTGATCCCCTCCTAATTTGATATCATATTTTTGCCCCTGCTTGTGATACTGATAAGCTGCATTTCCACCAAAAGTACCTGGAACCTTTAGTCCCAGGAACTACTTTTCAAGGAACTAAAAAGTTCCTTCAGCCCATTGTTGTGTGCCTTTCCACTGTGGTCTAAAGACCAGCAAAGATTTGGTGAGTATGTCCTCTGACGTATTTTCGTACTCTGACGTATGTTCTTAATCTGACGTATGTTCTTACTCTGACGTATGTTCTTAATCTGACGTATGTTCTTACTCTGACGTATGTTCTTACTCTGACGTATTTTCGTAGTCTGACGTATGTTCTTACTCTGACGTATGTTCTTACTCTGATGTATTTTCGTACTCTGACGTATGTTCTTATTCTGACGTATGTTCTTTCTCTGACGTATGTTCCTACTCTGACGTATGTTCCTACTCTGACGTATTTTCGTACTCTGACGTATGTTCTTACTCAGACGTATGTTCTTTCTCTGACGTATGTTCTCTGACGTATGTTCTTTGACGTATTTTCTTACTGTGATGTACTGTGATGTATGTACTCTGACATCATCATTATTATTTATGCAACACTGCAACAGCGCAGTAACCATGGAGGAGATTCAAGTTGTGCTGCTGTTAATTGCTATTAATTGGTTTGCAAATGTGGTCATTGAGTCAGCCATTGAAGAAAGACAAGCAGTATTAGCAAAGTGGATAAAAAATGCCCAAAATGCTAGACTTAAAGCAAGTAAAGAGATTTTACGAGCTACTGTGAACGTTTACCGTGAGATGACTGAGGCTCATTCACGCAATTGCACATAACAATTTTCTGTTCTTAATCTGTTGTGATTCAATATATATTTCAGTATTAAGCGAGACATAGTGTGGGAGTTCTCCAGTTTTCAGATTTACACCAACAGCCACTATACACACACATACACGTATGGTTCCACAACTATTTATTTATCTGCAAAAATGGAGGTGCAAAATAAAATTTGTGCAAAACACAGGTATAAATAATGACTAACAACTTGTTTAAAGTTTTTAAGCTTCTCCCAGCACGGTTTCCCGGTGTGAATAATGTTTGGCTCACTTGCAGGATATTTTTGTGTAATCCTTATCATTATGGATCTAATTTCACGTTAGTGTAAAACTAAATAATTTTACACAAATAATACCTTTTGGGAGAGAGGAGTAGAAGGCATATATATCAGTGTGTGTGATTGATATTGGTTGCTCAAAAAGTTTAAATGTATGTGTGTTCAGCCTAAAGAAAAAAAGCCTAAGGATTTACTATTAAAAACCAAAAACTCTTTAAACTATATCCTAACAACATTAGTTGGATGATTGACATCACCATATTACGATTACGATTATGCACCCCAGAAAATATGTAGGCTAAACACAGCTAAGACATTCATTCCCGACCAAGGTAGCAACTTCTCTATGGTGACCACGAAACAATGCATATAATGTCTCCTGATATTTATTATAAAACTGTGTAACAAAAACCTTTGTACGATTGCTCAATGCAATTAACCCGTGGCCTGTGACTCTACAATCAGAAATGTTCAGCACTGCAAGCGCCGTGCCCCAAAAGTTCTGATACTTTGGAAAAGTACTAACCCCGGCTAGAGCCATTTTTGGGGGTAAAATAAAGTCCCCAGAACTGAATTTCGACCCTTGTTCCTGCGGTGGAAACGCAGTGAGTTCCTCGAAAGGTTCCTAATTCCTCTGTAAAGTTCCTGCGTTGGCTTTAGTGATTTATTTAGAATTCAAGGCACGCTCAACCAGCATGGCTACACACATCATTCTGCAGCAATGCTCCATCCCATTTAGTTTGCGCTTAGCGGGGCTATCATTTATTTTTTAAAACAGGGGAATGATCCAAAACATACCTCCAGGCTATTTAGGGGCTATTTGACCATGGAGAGTGATGGTGCGGCATCTGATGACCTGGCCTCCACAGTCACCTCATGAACCCGGTGGAGAGAATGCCATGCGTGTGCCAAGCAGTCATCAAGGCCAATGGTGGCTACTTTGAAGAATCTACAACATGAACAATATTTTTGTCTGTTTATCACTTTGTTGCTTACTACTTGGTTGCATGTGTTATGTCATAGTTTTGATGACTTCACTATTCTTCTACAATGTGGAAAACAGCATGAATATATAAATACCCTCAAGTAGGTGGGTCCAACATTTTGACTGGTACTGTGCGTAGTATATATTCAGAAATTACATGATACAATTGTTTATATTTTCTGATAAGCAAGTATATAAACACAGCATAGTATTTTTATTATTTGCGTATTTGCGTAGAATGGCAAAGAGTGAGATATTTGTGAAAATCATAGACATGTAGTGGCATAGTGTGGATCAGTGGTCCACAACACAGCCTCCACGGCACAAGTGGCCTGAAAAGGTCATGTTGTCTTGGAATCTCCTCCAACCACATCCAGGAAAGGCTGAGCTGAAATGTCTAGTTTGTTAGATTTTGTCCACTTTTGATCCATGAACATAATCAGAAAACCAGAAATTCAGGGGCGAACGTCTTGCATGAATCCAAGATGTTGGTGTTACATGTTCTCTTTTTTGGTGTTAGATGTCCTCCAATAATTATAAAGTTAACGCAGTCTTTTATGCCAAAAGAGGTGATCAGTGATCATAGCCAACCGCTACAAAGTCTAATATCGTCCAATCAGACATGTGTATCCTACATAATGCCATTTTATGGTCTGTAGGGTCCATGGGTCTATCCATGAGTCCTGTGACACACACACAAGCGCACACTTGGAGTTCCTCGCATGATCTATGGAGGCTATGGGGAACAGATGTTCCTTCTCTCCTATCTGTGGAGTTTCAGGCTGTACTCCGTGCATTGTATTAAGCTTTCAGGTCCATAATCTCACAAGTAGTTTGCTTTTTTCAGGTATTAGGCCGGGTGTCTGTATAAGCACTTTGTGACATCCGCCAATTTAAAAAGGGTTTTATAAAATACATTTTAATGTTGATACCACTGCAGCATGTAAAACACACTCCGCTATCTTTTAATTAAATTATAGCAATATTGAGTGCTAATGCAGCTGTGCGTTTGGAGAATTAATAGACACTGTAGTCAATAAAAACAAATAAAACGTGTCAGTCTTTTTCAGGTACAGACTCTACTCAGATTAGTGTGCAAAAGCCAATCAGAGGTATAATAGGATATGCAAATAAGGCATTTTACACATGGGCCAGACATCAATCACTTTAAACTGGATTGTGTTTACAAGTAAGTGTTTTTCAAAGTTTCCAGGATATCCTCACATCTTAAAAAACAATGAGTCAATGATATCTTTTAGTTGGGAAGATTGCTTTTTAGATCCTTGGAGGAGTTTTCAGGACCTGAAGACAGTTTGTTAAGGAGAGAAGACTGTTTAAAGACTGTTTAAATGCCATGTGGTTTTGTTAAAAATAGTTCCTTCTTGATGATAGATTAAAAACATTTTTAAAAAGATTTTTCTCTAATTTTAATTGTTGCATTATGCTAATTCACCAAAAGGTACATTTTTCACCCTTTATTACTGATCTTTACCAGGGGTGTCAATAAATATATATACATACACCGATCTGCCATAACATTATGACCACCTGCCTTACATTGTGTAGGTCCCCCTTTCGCTGCCAAAATAGCCCTGACCTGTCGAGGCATGGATTCCACTAGACCTCTGAAGGTGTGCTGTGGTATCGGGCACCAAGGCATTAGCAGCAGATCCTTTAAGTCCTGTTAGTTGTGAGGTGGGGCCTCCATATATTGGACTGGTTTGTCCATCACATCCCACAGATGCTCAGTTGGATTGAGATCTGGGGAATTTGGAGGCCAAGTCAACACCTTGAACTCGTTGTGTTCCTCAAACCAATCCTTGAACCATTATTGCTTTGTGATAGGGCGCATAATCCTGCTGAAAGAGGCAAATGCCTATGGGGAATACCGTTGCCATGTAAGGCCACCTTCTTCCATTGCTCCATGCTCCAGTTCTGATGCTCACATGCCCATTGTAGGCACTTTCAGCAGTAGTCATGGGTCAGCATGGGCACCTGACTGGTCTGCAGCTACACAGCTCCATATGCAACAAACTGTGATGCACTGTGTGTTCTGACACCTTTCTATCAGTACCAGCATTAACTTTTTCAGCAATTTGAGCTACAGTAGCTCGTGTGTTAGATCGGACTACACAGGCCAGCCTTCACTCTCCACGTGCACCAATGAGCCTTGACCGCCCATGACCCTGTCACTGGTTCTCCGCTTTTCCTGCCTTGGACCACTTTTGATAGGTACTGACCACTGCAGACCGGGAACACACCACAAGGGCTGCAGTTTTAGAGATGCTCTTAACCAGTTGTCAAGCCATCACAATTTGGCCCTTGTCATAGTTGCTCAGATCTTTTCACTTGTCCATGTTTCCTGCTTCTAACACATCAACTTTGAGGACAGAATGTTCACATGCTGCCTAATATATCCCACCCACTGACAGGTGCCATGATAACGGGATTATCAGAGGTATTCACTTCACCTGTCAGTGATCATAATGTTATGGCTGACCGGTATATATAAATATTTTTTCCCCGGAGCTGTGTATATTTATAAACCATGAAAGAGAATGCTAGCCATGGTTCAGTTGTATCTTTCCTGAAATCTAATGTTTACAGGGATTCACCTGAACCCCATTCTAACCACATTTCAGCCTAAACATCAAAGGACAATACCTTGACAAGCTATTGTATGATTCAGTGGGTTAAATGCCTGCACACCATGTAGCTGTCCAGAAATGAGGGGCTGAAATGTGTTTTATACAGTAGCGTAATGTAGCAGATATTATCCTTGGTGCATTCATCAAGAAAAAAATATGAGATCTGTTTAGCTTTACATGGGCTTCATTGAAATGCAGCCAGTTATTGCTGTAGGTTATGGACTGACATTGCATGTATATTAAACTAAATTAAGGGCATTGACAACTTGCATTATTTAATTCCAAGTCAAGCACTTTCCATACTTTGCAATAAAACAAAGTATGACTTTACCATGATGCATTGCTTTTTAAACAGAAAAGTGTGTATTAAGGGCAACATTTGAACACGTTTTTAAATTGCGATTATTCTCGATTAACTACAGAAGATTTTGCGATTAATCACGATTAATTATTTTTATCGTTTGACAGCACTAATATATATATAACTACATGTGTAAACTAAGATTTTCATAGGCTTACTAGCTACTTTTACTCTATTCTTTATTTCATAAGAAAATATAGTCATCTCCACACTGGAGACAGCCAGAATAGGCTGGGTGATATCGTTCTGGGATCAACAACTCTGTTCTGTGTCTAGCCAGGAAAGCCCCACCAGTCATTCACTGGACTGGAGCAGTCAAAGTGGATCAGCCATCCACAGGGATCTCTCCGGGTTGTGTCTGCTCAGACACACAGACTCACACCCGCACAGCTTCACAGATCAGGCTCATACTGAAACAAACACATCAGCATGCATTCACTCACAACTGCTATCCACACTTGAATTTTCATGCACACATTTTTCATGCATGCACAGTAACATGAACACACACACACACACACACACACATACAGAAAGCCCAATGTAAACCACTGACCGGTACATCTGTGGTTACACTGAGTCAATGGGTTGTCTGTTTGAAGCACACCTAGGCCAGCACGGTCACGGCCCCATAATGTCTCTGTAATGTCAGGTACGATTTCGCAACTCATTGGGATCTGTGAGACATGCTAAAAAGTGCTGTAGCAAGTCTGTAAATTGAGGCTAGCATGAAGCGTCATAATTTTACATTTACAGATTTCTTGTCAGGGATAATATTGCAAAAACTAGGTAGATGTTAATAAATAAATAATAATATAAATAGACAATAATCTTCAAACTATGTAGGAAAATAGTAACATTTTCCCCGCACACTTTACCCGATACAGACTTTGCTCACCAAAATAATGCAATAAATACACTGAATAAATACACCTATGGTGTGAGGACTTTCTCCAGTTTTGACCTTAGACAATGCCATCATGGCTGTGAACGCAACACTCGCCTCCAAATCACCTGAATTATGCCCACATGTGTGTGTTCTGTGTTCCCCATTTCGTTCAGGCCTGTGTCTCATTTCAGTTGTGAGGTATTGTTTGTCTTAAGTGCATCTTTACTAAGCCTGTGTTTTCCTTGTTATAGAAAGTCTGACTACCTCCCTAGTTTCCTGACCTGTGTCTACCTTTTCTGACCATCGTCTTCGGGATCATCCCCTTGGTACTTCTGCTCCTCTCTGTCTGATTCCCATGTACTGACCTTCTGCTTGCCCTACTACTGCGTACCAGCCTCCTCCTTGGGTTTTGTTGGTTTTCGAATAAACATCCTGCACTCTGCTTGGATCCAACCACCTCTCTGTTTCTTTGAGTGCATCCATTACATATAGCAGTTGACATTGGCAAAGTTCTATTTTTCTACTGCTTCCTGCAGAGCAAAGCTGTTTAGGGGCTGGGCAGAAAATGCACACATTTGAAAGAAACTGGAAACAATTCATTAATGTTATGCTATAGATGTGTTCAGGTCTATGAAAGATTTTTAAATGACTAAAACACATTCTGGTATCATTTTAGTTTGGCATTAATGCATATGCTACTTGTTTGAGGACCCCTTTCTGTGTTTGATACATTTATTGTGCAAGGGTGATATGGCAACTTGAAATGAGAACTAGGGATTTCTTATTTGGCAAGAAACTGCATTTCTTTGGCGGTTTAGCTGGTACATGGCTGTTTAGCTAGCATATCTTAAAAGTATAATATTTTACAAAGATTAAAACCAACTATACAGTATTACTAGCAACTGTTGAAGCATACAATAATCTTAATAGATTTCGGTCCCCATAAAGTTTAGAAACAAGATTGTTAGTAATACATATGTTTTGGTATTTACATATTCTGGTATTTACATATTTTTCAATAATGCTTTCATTATTTATTCCCATCATTTTCCTAACACTGCAAATGGCCGGTCCATAATAATTGCATGTGTAAGATAAAAAATAATTTGATTTGAACTGCCATACAGCTAGGTATGATTATTTGTGACAGAGGGTGATATTACATTCTTTAACCTCTTGAACACAAAGGATCTGAACCAACCAATTTCAAGAAAGGCACAAGAGAATTCCCTTGAACAAAATACCTGGATAATTTTGTAAATATTTGTGATCATAAATACACTTTTTATGCTAGTAAAAACTATAAATCAAGCAAGCATTACTGGGCGATCACTCAGAACAAATCTCAGATCCTATCTGAGCCTGTTACATACAATTATACTTTGTTCATTCTCAACACCTGTGGCACAATTTATGTTCAATCAAAAATAACTACAGTGGGAAGAACATGTATTTGATACACTGCTGATTTTGCAGGTTTTCCTACTTACAAAGCATATAGAGGTCTGTATTTTTTACCATAGGTACACTTCAACTGTGAGAGACGGAATCCAGAAAATAACACTGTATGATTTTTAAATAATTAATTTGCATTTCATTGCATGACAGAAGTATTTGATCACCTACCAACCAGTAAGAATTCCGTCTCTCACAGACCTTTTAGTTTTTTCTTTAAGAAGCCCTCCTGTTTTCCACTCATTACCTGTATTAACTACAACTGTTTGAACTCCTTACCTGTATAAAAGACACCTGTCCACACACTAAATCAAACCCCTCCACAATGGCCAAGACCAGAGAGTTGTGTAAGGACATCAGGGATAAAATTGTAGACCTGCACAAGGCTTGGATGGGCTACAGGACAATAGGCAAGCAGCTTGACGAGAAGGCAACAACTGTTGGTGCAATTATTAGAAAATGGAAGATGTTCAAGATGACGGTCAATCTCCCTCAGTTTGGGGCTCCATGCAATATCTCACCTCGTGGGGCATCATTGATCATGGGGAAGGTGAGGGATCAGCCCAGAACTACACGGCAGGACCTGGTCAATGACCTGAAGACAGCTGGGACCACAGTCTCAAAGAAAACCATTAGTAACACACTACGCCGTCATGGATTAAAATCCTGCAGCGCACGGAAGGTCCCCCTGCTGAAGCCAGCGCATGTCCAGGCCCATATGAAGTTTGCCAGTGACCATCTGGATGATCCAGAGGAGGAATGGGAGAAGGCCATGTGGTCTGTTGAGACATAAATTGAGCTTTTTGGTCTAAACCCCACTCGCCATGTTTGGAGGAAGAAGAAGGATGAGTACAAGCCCAAAAACACCATCCCAACTGTGAAGCATGGAGGTGGAAACATCATTCTTTGAGGATGCTTTTCTGCAAATGGGACAGGATGACTGCACCGTATTGAGGGGAGGATGGATGGGGCCATGTATCGCGAGATCTTGAACAATAACCTCCTTCCCTCAGTAAGAGTATTGAAGATGGGTCGTGGCTCGGTCTTCCAGCATGACAACGACCCGAAACACACAGCCAGGGCAACTAAGGAGTGGCTCCGTAAGAAGCATCTCAAGGTCCTGGAGTGGCCTAGCCAGTCTCAGACCTGAACCCAATAGAAAATACGGAAAAGTCCGTATTGCCCAGCAACAGTCCTGAAACCTGAAGGATCTGGAGAAGGTCTGTATGGAGGAGTGGGCCAAAATCCCTGCTGCAGTGTGTGCAAACCTGGTCAAGAACTACAGGAAACATAAGATCTCTGTAATTACAAACAAAGGTTTCTGTACCAAATATTAAGTTCTGCTTTTCTGAGGTATCACATACTTATGTCATGCAATAAAATGCTAATTAATTCTATAAAAGAAATGATTTTCTGGATTTTTGTTTTAGATTCTGTCACTTACAGTTGAAGTGTACCTATGATAAAAATTACATGCTTTGTAAGTAGGAAAACCTGCAAAATCAGCAGTGTATCATAGACCTGTTCTCCCCACTGTATCTACAATTGTCATGTTGTTTATTACTGATCACACTGTTAAATGCCTGAGAAAGAATAAAGAAATACCTTGGTAAACATGCATGAGCTCAGCCCACAATATAACAAAGCTACTTACTACAATGCCACATAGAGAGAGGAAAAACAGTAGTATGACCTTTACAATGTTCACAGAAAATATAACTAGCTAGAACAATAACCAGCCAACATTGAAAATCTGATTCACACTTTTTTCAAGAGAGAATGTGGAGAGGAAGAGGAACAATGTTTGTAATTAAAATTACATCTAACATGTTTCTTTACAGACACCTGAACCTGAACTCCTGAAGGGTTTTTAAAATGACAGATGTGTGCAGCAGCATTTTTTATTTCTTTTTTACAATCAGTGACAAAAAATTGTCATAAACAAAAGATTATTTCTATCTGTTATGATATATGTTATGTCCTTGTTTTCATGGGATATGCTTACAGGTTGGGGACTTTATCACAATAAAGAAATGTCAGTGCAAAACAGATATACTATGAGCTTCTATGACCTTTCCGAACAGTTCCCAACCACACATTACATTCTCTGCACCCTTAACATGCCCAACCCCCGCTTAAATATGGCATTCAATGATTTATTTGATGAGGTCTAAAGAATGTTGTGTAACTCTTTGTAACCCCCCATTCTGTCACCACTGTGATCAGAGGTGCGGCTTGGTTCACATCCTGTGGTTTGGGGATTGGAATTGAAAGCAACTAATGCTAATGCTAATGGTTAACAACATAAAATGATCCTAGATCAAACGTTTTTCTCCCTTTTCTGGTCCCCACCTGCTGTGTTGATATGCACAGTCTTTCTCCCTTTTCTGGTCCCCACCTGCTGTGTTGATATGCACAGTCTTTCTCTCTTTTCCCAGGAGCCACGAGGCAAGCCACCTGTCTATGCCCCTCTTCCACTTTCTTATAATGATAATGATTTGTGAAAGTTGTACTCTCTATTACTATCTTTTAATTTAATCAGTTGCTTTGTATAATTTAATAATTTATTTGGTTAACAAGGAGATGTAAATCAATTTGCCTATATTAATCTTTTCTCAGACTCATTCCTGACATCAATTCTTTGATTCAAATTGCTTGCATCTTTTCTACTCTTTCATCATTGACAATATAATGTGCATATTCTTATAATAGTTACATACTGCATGAGGTATATATTATTATGAAATATTACTGTAATACAAATAATAAACAAATATGTTTAAAAAAGTGTCTGATTCACAAAATAGACCAGTCTGTTTTACTCTCTGGATTTAAATCTAAATTTCCCAAAACATTTACAAAAATGCAATTTCACTAAACTCTCTTTTATTGGGCAAAAGTATTCAACTTTTTCTGTGTTCTTTGTTTTGACACTAAAATACAGTTTTGTGACTAATACAAAAGTTTTCAACGAGTTGGAAGTTGTTTATTGCTTTCAGTTGCTCTTTAAATTGGTTGGATAGCGTGTTTCCGGAGATGCATTCCATGGATTCCATGAAATTGCACTGTGTGTGTGTGTGTGTGTGTGTGTGTGTGTGTGTCTTTTTAAAATCTATGTGACGTTTGTACTTATCTATCTATCAATCAGATCTGTCACCAGCAGTACTGGCCATCATTGTCACCATCAGGCAGCACAGCGAAATCAGAGCATGGCTGCTACAGCTGTCTATGCCCTGGCAATCGATAGGGGAGATAAAGCCAACAATGCTCTTTAGGTTTATATGGTGCAGCCATCCATCCTCCCCAGCCAGAGGCCATCAAGACACACACATGCACAGCCACAAACAGCCCTACTCTTCTTCCAGCCTAGAGGCTATCGATTGGCACGTAACGTTGGGCCTGGGGAATGAGATCCTAAGATAAAGCTGGCTGCTGAGGAACATGAGGGAGATTGACGCTGACCTCTTGCTTGTTGCTACACAAGTGCCAATTTGACGGACAATAAAAAGACATTTGTCAACTTTAAGCCCAAATGTATGGGGCAGAGATATACGGCCCATGACATGATGATATGCTGGATGTTGAAATGCTGGTGTATGGTTGTCATTTGGGTTGTGCTATAGTTGGGCATAGTTGCTGGATGAGAATCAACCATTCAATTAAAATATATATATACTGTATTACGTTTTATCATTAAGAGCAGATTCAGGCGAGGAGGAGCCATCTTTTCAACTCTATGGTTAAATGTACTCCTCACAAATTGTCAGTAAATCAAATGATAGGAAATACTGTAACAAGATCAACTTTGTTCTGCTGCTGCATGTAGAGAAAGATGGCTTCTCATACCAGTCACCAATGTGATTATCTCTCAAATGAACTGAAATACTGTGAAATGTGTAAATGCATAATTCTGCTCAGGCGTGGCGGAGAGTTCTTTGACAAGATAACAAAGGATTAAAGAGTGCATCCAGAAAAAAAGATATATATTCAACCTCTCTCTCTTCCTCTTGCCTCTTTAGGCCCTCAAACATTCCAGAGGGCTTTGAATGACCAGCTCATCAAGTGCAATTCCAGTGCTATCATGTGGTAACTATAAAATGAAAACCATGGGCATTGTTGTATGGTTGTTCATATTAATAGCATATAAAGGGGGATTAAGAACTTCCGTACTTCCGTACTTTGGGATATTCAATGTCATTCAGAATAAGCGATGCAGGTTATTATGGGTAATAACCCATTACACCTTAATGCAACGTTGTAGTCATAAGAAATTGCAGATACTTTTTTAACTTTATTCTAAACCAGTGATCATTTCACATTTTCGTTCACTGATCTCAAATCTTGCCAGATTCTTACTTTAAAAGGAAAATGACAGTAATTTCGTTTTTCAAGAATGAAATATTTATGGAGCCCATCAAAGGGCCTTGGTGGACCAAAAAAAGCCAGGCTGATCTGGGAATTAAAAGCATTTACAGTAAATGAAAGATGTTATCTCAATAATGTATTCAAACAGTGCAGAAATGCTTTGTATTTCAAGCTCAGATTGAAGTAGAATTCTGTTTAGTCTGATCAATCCATAATAAGTACATGCAAGGGAGATCTGAGGGAATGGATGAATAAATGAAGGGAATTAATAAAACAATTGAGGGAATTAATATACAAAACCGAGGAAGCAGTAGAATCAATGTATAACCTTGTTTTATTTTATTTGTGTATTTATTTAAACAAGAAAAACACATTATTATTTTTTGCAAGTCGGCCCTATAATAAATATTTTGCACATCAAAAAAACTATCAACCCAAACAAATTAACAAACCAGCATCTTATCCTATTTCAAAGACTCATAGATTTGTCCTGAAGCAAAACTACCAGCAATGCTTTAAATACTTTAAGACATTCAGGGAAAGACTTGTTTTTTAGCTCCACCAATTCTGTAAGGCATAAACATTTACCTAGTTCACAGGCTACCTTTGGCAGACAGTTCCTTTAGAAAGTATTCAGACCCCTTCACTTACTGCAGCATCCTATGACACACTTCAACACACAGGGCGGGCCTTTTGCCAGAGGGGAAACACTCACAATAATTATTTGTGAGCAATTTATTCTGGGCTCACAGCAGCAAGTAGGCGTTGACCTTTTTCAGGGATATCTAAGCTGTCACACCAAGGCAGTCATATTACCACAACTTCTGAATCAACACAAGCCACTGGAAGAGAAACTGTTAGCATTTAACCTTATAGGCAGGTGCCTCCATTCCTCCCCTCCCCCTGGGACCTGAGTAAGGTAGTGACGTTTGATTTATCTTATCAACACTGTGCGTGTGTGTGTGTGTGTGTGTGTGTGTGTGCGTGTGTGTGTGTGTGTGTGTGTGTGTGTGTGTACACAGTAAGGGTTTTGGTTGGGCAGAACAAACAGAATCAGGGGAAATTGGAATTAATAATGTAGACTGTAATGTGTTTACTCAACTTTCAGATTATGGCATCAAAAAAATATTGGAGTACCGTACACCATCAGTCAAGACTGACCTCTGAGCTTTCTTCTCACATTAAACCCTAGTGCAGAAATGAAACAAAGAGGTCACAGCAATTTGTTATAACAGTTTAGAGCTGAGAATGTCCTTTATATTTGGACCAGTTACATACACAAAACATATTCCAGTAACCTCCAAAATAGTTGACATCCTTGAAAACTATATAAAGAACATAATACACATACTAACATTAACTGTATGGGAATTTTCCAGCAAGGCAAGGGAGTGTGGCTTTTCAATCCTTTTCTATACCTGAACCCCACATTAATCTGTGGTTTAAATTAAAGAGGGCAGTCCATAAACACAGACAAAACCCCAATGTGTTATTCAGTTGCATATATATATATATATATATATATATATATATATATGTAGAGAGAGAGAGGGAGAGAGAGAGAGAGAGAGAGAGAGAGTAAAAAAATAATTTGTAATCAAGAAATTATCATTTTCTTCTAAATGTGTGCACTGTATACTGTAGAAGAAAGCTCACATGTAATTCTGATTAGACTTCAGTGTCTGATTAAAAAACTCTGGAATTTCTGCTGTTAACCCTTTTTTTAACCCTTTTTTAACCCCTCCCATTTTCAGCTGGATGTGGAGAATGCTGTTTAAGTTTGCATAATTTATATGTACAGTAACCATCATACCTCAGTTAGCCCTGAAATTCAAAATATGAAAGTGAGTAGTTTTGTTGCCATGGGGCATATATTGGCCACAAATTACAACCAATTTGTGGTCAAGTGATGTATTACCTTTGATTTCATTTCTGAGTCACTTTTGTCTTTCTAAGGGCTAATCCAAAACAAACAAGATCAGACGAGACCAGATTAAACCAGAACAGACTATGCACAATATTAGACTAGAGCAGCTCCTCTCCGTCTCCTCACCTGCCCCGGCTGTCCTCTGGCTGTGGACGGGGCTCTGATCATGACATTGTGCCCACTGAGTGGAGAGATAAAGATGCATAGGGAGGAAGAGAGAGAGAAAAAAACAGAGGGATACCGAATGATAGGCTTGAAGAGAAGCAGGTGGCTGCGTACCTGGTAATAGAATGGTTGCAGCACTCTGAGGACAACAGAACAGGCAGACTCACCGTCATCATCTAAATGGATGGTGAAGGGTTCTTCTATCTTGCGGTCTGCTCCCCATTTTTCCAACTCCGTACCTCAATCCTTCCTGACCCCTCTACAAATTGGTTCGGGCCGAAGATGAATTATCTTTATCAGAGAAAATGCTGCTCTTTGATTTGTGAAGTAATTTATCAAGACAAGATAGAAGGGTGGGAGGAAAGAAGATCGGGTAGTAACAGCAAAAAAGAACAATGAATGACAGTGTTTCCACCTCAATTTTCTGTGTATTTCTTTCTAGATAAATCATTGTTTTTCAATTTCAGAAATGGAAGCCTGAGGGCTTTGAGTATGTTTATGTACACATCTGTAGGTGATAAAGAGAACTAAAGCTCAGGAAGTCAGATCAATAATAGGAGATTGGAGAGACATATGATTGCCTCTCTAAGTCATGTCTTATCTGATCTAGCTATCAATCAATCACATTTATTTCATAAAGCCCTTTTAACATCAGTAGTTGTCACAAAGTGCTTAAAAAGACACCAAGCCTAAACCCTCAAAAAGCAAGCAGTAATATATAAGTATAATGGTTTCCTCTTCAGTTCTCTATAGCTCCACAAAGAATTCACCAGTAGAGGGCAACCATTTTCTCATTTATTTCTCTAAAGCCAGACATTTCAGATGGCCGGCTTAGAATTTTTTTTTTTATCAGTATAATTCTATTGAATTCATCCTAGACAAATTTACCAGGTCACAATCAGAACCAGGTGTACTAAATTAGGGTTGGAGCATTAACCTACAGAAAAACAGTATCTTTACCCTAACCCCCAACCATAACTTCAATCTTAACCCTACCCCTAATCTTAACCATTTTGAACTCCAATGTTATTGTTAACCAATCCCTTAGTTCTGATTGAATTATCTACTCATTTTTATCCAGATATTTATATCCTAAGTATCACAATCCTAACAGGCGGCCAGGGATGAAATCCTTATCACTCTGAAAGAGAAAAGCCTGACCAAATCCTTATCCCTATCCAGAACATCAGAAACCCATTTTCAGTTCAGGAAACGCAATTCTAACATTTAATCCTATCTGATTAGAGTATTCCAGTCAAATGACTTCTGAAAGAGTGTCATGTGGGCATGCTTAATCTTCCTGATAATTGTTCTCTGATTGTCCTCAGAATTTTTTTTTGTTCTTAGTGGAGACTGTAGTATGTCATCAACAGCAGTGTTATTCTACCTTGAATGTTGCTTTAGATAATCTAGTTTCCTTGTCAATGTTAAGATGGATTCAGCGACAATGTGGATGTCTTGTGTGGCCTTAGTCTGTTTAATACTTGCTACAGATTTTCCGGTTATTGTAACGGCTGTTTGTAGGACCCGTTTTGTTCCCCTTGAATCAATTAGCACCATCATTTCTAATGTACCCTCTGTGTTTATGTGGGTTTTTAAACACCGTGACCATCTGATAGGACAATCTTCAATGGATTGCATTGAACTGTGCTCTAAGACAACATCATTGTTAAAATTCTAACCATGTGAACTAGAAACCCGTTAGACACACCATATGAAAGCATGAAGCCTAGTCAACAAGATAGCATTATTTAGTACATTTCTGGAGCCACAAACAAATATTTGAAGAATACAAATTTGCTTTTGCGAAATACAAACAGATTTGGTTCTTGCTGGTTGGCTACATAGACAGTACAGATACTAGGCTACTTGTGTGTTGCTATAGTCTGCTTTCTTGTGCTGCTGCTAGTGTGTTGTTTGGTTCAGTGTACCTGTAGATTCCAATACCTGCCTGCCGGTCTCTATGTCTGCATGCCTGTCTACTGTAATAGACACAAAAAGAGAAAAATATTTCTATACATTTCTGAGCACAAAATATCACACAAAAATAGACACATTATATTTGTTATAACGCATTGTGTTACTCTATTTATAACTGGATTGAAAAATGCAACATACTTTACTAATGGTAATCAACAGGCTCTGAAGATACTCAAACACCATAAGCTGCTGTGACACTGAATATAAACGATAATGATATTACAGTGCAACGTCGACATGTTATTTTCTGTCAAGAATTCAAAAGAATGTGCATGTAGATGTAGGTTAGAAACTGTAATAAATGTTTCCATTTCTTGTTGAGAAATCATGTTTTAGCAGTTTTAGCTTTAAGAGCACCAATGCCTCTACTAACCACAAGGCTTGTGACACGTTAGCAGGTTTACTGACCCCAAAGACACTGACCCTGGGTGTGTTGTTAGTTCAGGCATGTGACAGCACAAGCCACAGCATGTGTTTGCTAACAGGTTTATTTCAGGGATGAGAAAAAGAATCAGTAGGGTGAAAACTGCTATAAATCAGGGCATGTACAGGAAGGTTTGAGGGTGAAGTAAACTGAACACAAAACATAAAGTTGTTTTTTTAACCAGTATAGTGGTTAGTCTAGTACAGTAAATACATTTTAGTTTTTATTCTGATCTTAATCTAATCTTTTAAGTTAATGGTTCCCCACATACATATTCAGTTCTTCATAACATTTAAGCAGACATTTCAAGCACACGTCTTCTGGATGGGCACTGTACGGTTGCCAAGCTACACGACAAGGAACTTCAGTTACATCATACAGTAAAACTATAGCCTTGTTCAACCTAATGATGTTGTATAGCATTTTGGTACATTTGCTTTTAGACATTTCACAGGGACGAGCATGGTAGTTAGTAATTCTACTCACCATAATTGACAAGTCATTGTGTCGCAGTGTAAGGTAATTAATGTGCAGTCATTATGGAACAATTAAGGACTAGCAAATCTTATTCCAAATAGAACACATTTACAATGAACATCTACATTATCAAAAATGGTTTTCAAAGTAAAAGCTGTGACAGGTGACAATACTTATAGTCATATTTATGTATTCATTGGCAGGTGTTTTTGATCATTCTTGATGTGTTATAGTATATGATTTAGTAATGTTAAATACCTAGTGGTAAGACAGAGCTTCGTTTTAATGCACCCACACAACTGTTCCCATTATTCAATGTTAGGATTAGAAAAAAATCTTCAAGCAATGGAAATATCAGTGGCTTATCAAAAGTATTCACCCCTCTTGGACATTTCAAAATTAAATATGAAATACAAATTTATTCAGTTAGGAGTTCTTGCCATTGTTCAACACAAAAAATCCTTATTGTCAAAGTGAAAAATAAATCTATAAAATGTTCTAAACCAGTATCCAGTATGAAACAGTATTCACCCCATTTCCTAAGACACACCCGAATGAGCTGTGATGGAACCAATTGTCTTTAGTCATGTAGGTCACTTTATTAGTTGAACCTGTGTGAACAAAAATTGTTGGATTGTAAATAATGTGAAAAGAAATTGTGTTTTAACTTGTTTGTTACAGGTGTTTGGATAACAGAGAAGGAATCCACATTCAGCATGTCTCCTCTGCCTCTCCATTCCACCCAGTCATTTTGTATGTACACCCAGAATTACCTCTGACACTATCTATTCCTCTTAGTGATCAACCAACCAAAGGGCACTTTGACCTATTCAATTGGTGTGCTTCAGTAGACTCCCTCCCGCACTCATTCTATTTCCATCATCCCTCTTCTACCCGACAATCTGTGCAAAATCTAGTATCCTCTTCCCTATTCAGTGCACTACATTGAACTGGGAACATAAGGCTCTGGTCATAAGTAGCCAGTGCACTGTGTGGAAAATAGGATGCCATTTGTGACACTACCCTAGAGATGCCGCATGGTTAATTCCTCCTGCCTTTGACATTCTGGCCCCATGGTGAATATGTGTCTGTATGATTAATAAACGTGACGCTCGGCTCAGCTCTGCTCGGGATTCAGTCTACCTGCTAAATACCAGGGTGGTCTGATCTGACAAGGGTAAATACTCCCAGGACCAGGCTTTGTCCCAAATTACATCATTTATTTCAAAACCTTCACAGTGCACTATTTCTGAGCAGAGCCCTGTGGGCTCTGGTGAAATGTAGTGATTTATAAGGAATAGGTAGCCGTTTAGAATGCAAGCCTATCTCCTCTTTCCCTGGAAGCTAGAGGGCCCAGCTGGTGTTAGTTCTAAACTCCTAGCATGTGGAAGAGCTAAACCTGGATGAGATGCAGTGTTTGGGTTGGATAGATTAGGGTTTAGGGAGATATAGTCTGGGCTGCAACAGGGAGATACCCAGTGGAAGGGTTCTTCTCACTATCTCTGCATTGCTCTGTTTATCTGTTCCTCTCTCACACTCGATTTAAATTGGCTTTATTGGCACGTTGTTTTAAAAATATATTGATCTCACAATGGTTACAATACCATCTCTCCCACTGTCTCGCTCTCTCTGCCTCTATCGCTATAACATTGGACTTGTGGATTGATTGATGAAAGGATTGAAGTGTTCTGAATAACTGTGGTTATGATTTCCTCCTTATAGAGATAGTAGAGTGTGTTAATGGTAGGTCTGCACAATATATCGTTTCAGCATCGACATTGTGATGTACGTATGCCCAATAGTCTCATCGCAGAACGTGCGATTTAGCAAGGTAAACATATATCAGTCTACAATATAGATTTTTTTCAAATGTAAAACTAGCATTGTATCTGTCTGATATAACCTAATTTACTCCGATTTGCGGATTATTGGATACACAGTTAATTATAATAATAATGATGATTTTAAACACAGAGTTTGTTGCTGCACGTGGTTGACATGCAGGCTCTGTTTGTGGTCCAGCCGTACAGGTTGTGAAGCTTTCCATATCATGGTGAAGGTATGTAGGTATGTTGTAGAAATCCAATTCTCTGTCATTCAAAACGTTATCGCCAATGCCTTAATCCATTTTGTACAAATTTTTTCATTACATTTTAAAGCATTACAGGTGAACATGAAGGTTACCGAGAGAATGCAAAGTGTGTGTTAAGCAGTGATCAAGACACAGGGTAGTTACTTTGAAGAATGTAAAATACTGTACTGTATCTACAGATTTTCTGATTATTTTGTGTTGCTAAAATCCTGTCGGTTCTACTTAAAAACTGGAACTTCAACTTGGTGTTTCATTTTTAAAAAGTGTGAATGATATGAACTTTCACTTTCGCTCCCTCTCATTTCTCCTGCCGGCAGTTTTAGATCCTGTGTAAGGCAAGCAGGTTAGCTGCCACTGATTGTCACCCTCCACATACCTGACATTGTCATTATCCGCTGGCTTTAGTATGATGGCTCCCAGAAAGGCCTTTTCAAAGGCTACGGGGTAACTGGAGTAGGTAGCATTTAATGAACAATGTTACAAACGGGGATACATGAAGGCTGTTGAAGCGGTTGAAGAAAGGGCTCTGTCAGAGAAGAAAGGTATGATTGTAATTATACTCTGTGAGGCTAGCTGTATGTCATTTTCAACTTCTGAATATAATAAAGATGGCTGCCGATGGTATGAAGTTATATTTCACATCACATCTCCTCAGAAATGTGAGACGTGTACATACTGTATTTGTGGCAGCTGATTAATTAAAGAAAACTTGCAAGTGTTATATAAGATTCAGAAAAGGCTATATTTGTTAAGTACATATACAAAATTGAACTTGGTACAGCTGTGCTGTTAGTGGATGTCAACAGAAAAAATCTCTCTAGAGTCATGTAAGACCTTGATGAAGGACAGACACAAACCAGACGGTGATAGAGGAGGTGAGGATGGCTCGACCATTGATGCGTAGAGCCAGGTTAGGATTGACTGGGAGGTTTTTTTTCAGATGCCGTGAACTGTATTCTTGTTAATCACTGTAATGCACTCCCACATGAGATTGGAGATTATGGATTCTGTTATTTTTCTATGATTTAGCTGAGCCAACAGCTGAGTTTCACCTTTTTAGGTAAACCAATGAGAACCCAAATATTACTGAAATTCATTATATGTTTCTAGTAACAGCGTAAATCAGATTTCATTCCTTTAATCTATTAAACATAATTTACTATCAATCGTTACTTGCTACCTTTTTTCAATGGCATAATGACCAATGTAGGCCATATTACGGATATCATTAGCAAATTAATAACTTTTACAATTATAGTGCAGCACACAGGTAATTCAGTTTGGTGGGAGCTTACAACTTATGTCAAACTGGGAGCAGCCTGAAATTGGAATTAAAATATGCATATTTTTTTAAGAAGCAATCTTTGTAAGAATAGGAATGACTGTTACTTGGCCAAAGAAAACAAAAAATAACACTTTTGACACTATTTTGTGAGCCCAGAGTGCAGCATAACAGATGTACTTCAGTTCATGAACTCACAGAAGCAAAGAAAGATTGGCATTTTATGGTGATAGCGTTAGGTCAACCAGCAAAGTCCTCATGGGAACTGTATGTCACCTGGTGAAAGCGGACTGTCTCGCCTTTTATATCTGAACAAGGCTTTACAGTACAACTCTCATATCTCTCTTCTGTATGAGTCACTATCAGGCTGCGGTGCAACTAAATGATCAGGAGTCGTTGTGTCTGATGCTTTGCTTTGTGGAGGAATAGCTGCATCTGATTCTGCTGCTTTATTACTGCAGCCCCTATTACCTGCCAGTTCAACAACTCACTACAATTTCCTTAATCCTCCTACATTATAAATTTGGGTCTGTCGTTCATTACTTGAAATGGAGCAACAGTCTAGACCTAGCTTTAAAGCAGAGTTTTTATGTCTGGTAAGCAAACAGTGAAAGAACAAATCGGTTCGTCTAGCGTCTACAAGGGGAACAGAAAGAAGAAAGTATTTACAACTCAAGATAGGCTTAGCATCTAACTATATAACAACTATCTAGCTAGAACATTTGGTTTGGAATTAACATATATATTAATTGCCTATTCTGCTTGTGGTAAATCCTCAATAGCCATTTTCTGGTTTTGCATAATGAAAATCTTACAACTGGCTCCTTTTTCACTCAATGTTTGTCCCTTCTTATATTCTTTCAGCAGTGCAGTGAGGCTTCAGCGACGGCCATGGATCCAACGCAGCAACACTGAAGATCTTGAAGAACATCATATCTGCCATAGAGAGCAAGCAGTAATGTGCAGCAGTTTGTATAGACCTGGCCAATGCATTTGAGTACATCAGCCATCTCCACCTTCTCAATATACTCAAAAGCCTCAGGTACTCAGAGAACTGTCTAGCCTTTGAAACGTTCCTCTCGGACCATGTGTTTAATATCTAAGGGCTGGTTGTCAGTGAGTTCCTCAGTGTTTGATTCTCTGGCTATCCCTACATCTGTTTACATCAGGGATGTTGCACTTACTGTAGGTGACACACTTGTCCCCTTTTATACAGACAACATGGTCTGAGATGTTAGATGTACCTAATATATCAGTTTAATCTCTAAATTAAATCAGTGCAGTGAAAAACAAAAGAAAGATTCTTGTCACGCCAATCAAATTGTAATTCTAAAGTTCGCTTTATACGGAGAGTAGTGACACAGACAGTGTTGACTGGAACACAGTGGTGCTGAGGAAGAGAGAAAAAGAGGAGAGGTTAGTACTTTGGTTCAACGCCCCTCATGGTGCTTACCATCTATTTCACATCCTCATGGTGTCACCTGTTATTGCTATGCGAATGACACTCAAATCACCCCGTGAAAATCACCCCACTGCCATCTGACAAGGGGTAAAACATATCTTTGTCTAGCAAATGTCTCTGCTTGAAGGTTGGCCCACCTCTTCAAGCTCATTCTCAACAAGGCATAGTTGCTCTCCCTGGATAGGGGAGGTGCCTATCTAGTCCAAGACATCTCCACAACTCCATAGTGTCCAGTCGCAGAGTGTAAATAAACTTGTTACGACCCCGGACAACGCTGCTGTTCATTAACATCAAGGTGCAGTCCAGGTCCTGTCCAGGTGCAGTACAATCCAGGCATTAGTGACATAAGTGTCGCTTAGGGACCTCAAACTCTAGGGGGCCTCCGACCGCTAGTGAGCCTTCGACTGACAGCGGAGAGGGGGCCCCAAATCACTTTTTGCTTAGGGACCTCAACAGACTAGAGCCGGCAATGTGTGAGTCCCTCCTACAGCTCATGCTCTTCGATATTATAGTGTATGACCTTAACTGACACAAGATGTTTGTGCCCTCATACCGCTACAACCAATTCAAAAGACCAAAGCCCAAATGTCCATATCATGTCACCCGTCAACTCCAAAAACTTAATTGGCCTCCAATTTAAGTCTGCATCTGTCGCAACATGTGCCGCACTTGCCCACAGAGCAGCAAGGGAAACTGCCCCTGTCCACTTTCGAAACATGCTTACACCTTAAATTTCTTCCCAGGCTCTTCTTTTGGCCACCTTTGGTCTCTTGGCTGCCTGCCCCGTCCCAGGGTTACAGCTCGGCTCATGCCACTCAATGACCTACGCTGTCCTTGCAGATAAATGATAGAACCAGGTTCCACCAAAAACATCTGAAACCCTTTCCACTGGAGTTGTTTAACTTGCCGATGAGTAATCACTCATATCCATAGCTAACTCTGTGTTGGTGATACTAACTAACTGTTTTTTTTTTGTGACATCACAGTAATGCGCTATGCAATGATTTGTGCATTGTATTGAAAAGGGGCTGTGAATTGCTGTTTTTATCAGAGAGGTGTTGTTGATACAAAAGTTTTCACAACCTCAACCACATCAATTTGAGCTGGAAACATGCTGGACCGAAAGTCCTGGTTGGAATGCCATAACTTATATTTGAACTGGCATAGCTATACAGCAAGGCATAGCTGAACTGCAAGAAAGTGACTGCACCACGCTGGGAACAATGCAATATTTATTTTTTAAACATATGGTCACTATAGGGATACCAAAGCCTAGTTTTAATCTTAAAATTTGAGCAAGGTTTGGGGAACAATTTGTCTGATGAACCTATAGCTGCTGATCCAGTAATAACATGGTACAGCGGTTCACCATAATGTCTGGAAGTGTTGTGTCCTACCAATCTTGTTGATGTGCGCATTTTCAACTACAACACATTGATAACTTACCATTCGGCCTAAAAAATTCCTAATGCTTACAAGGTTATTGACCCGAAACATAATGACAGGTGCTCAGTTATGGATGAGAAAGGGGCAGGTATTATATAACAAGGGTTGTGCATACTAATTTGTGCACACAAAACATTCGTACAGCCACTTCCCACCCCAAATTTTTCATTCATTCAATAGCTTGACGGCACCGTATAAAAAATCTTCATGAACGTGCATTAAAAGGATTTCCATTTTCTCAAGATCAAGAATATGACCACATGTAACATTGTAGAATTAATTTATTTCTCAGATTTCAAACCTCTATATGACTAATATAGCAGAGTTTGGTCTAGCCTCTAGATAACATCATTGGTAGGCCTGTCTTTGGCTAGAGAAAAACTCTGATTAACTAATTTGGAACTACTGAATGTATAATTGATGCACAATTATGCAAATGTTATGTTATGATTTATTTCAGATTCTATTCTATGAAGAATTTAAAAAATGATATTGAAGATTAAATTATTTACAACCAAAGATGTAGTTTCGCTGTGTGACACAGACAGAGAATGATATGGCTTTCGATTTCAATCTGTCCAATTGTTTCAGGCAAGCTTGGAAATCAATTTGACCATGGAATGAATAGGTGATCAAGCACATTAACATTTGGACAGGCAGAGAATTCAGTTGAAAATTAATAATTGCTAGGTATAGTTCCATACAATCTCAAAAACGGAGGTAACAAGAGCTTTCTAATAATCTGAAATAATGTAATCTATTTGAGCAATTGTGACCACTTGTTTATGCTAAACCAGTTGTAATAGGCACAACATTGACTTTTGTTCCATTTAATTTTCTTTGATAAACACTAGATTGTTTCTGGCTGAACACCACCCAGTGATTACCGTGAGGTAAAGGTGCTTCATTCTTTTCTCTCCCAACATAAAGTGGTACACTTGTACATACGCATAGCACCTTTCGCCTGATGCCATGTGAATGACAATTGCTTTTGGGTAAATTTCATCAAACACAACTCCATAAGTGAAGTAATAAATAGGTAAGTAATGTAACACCTATGAACACCAATACATATGAGATACATTACTCTGTATGAGTGTAGATGGTACAGATGAGTGTTTACATGATCCTTTAAGTCCCGTGAGTGGACTTCCTTAGATCTCTGAAGGTGTGCTGTGGTATCTGGCACCGACGTTAGCAGCAGATCCTTTAAGTCCTGTAAGTTGCCAGGTGGGGCCTCCATGGATCAGACTTGTTTATCTAGCATGTCCCACAGATGCTTGATTGGATTAAGATCTGGGAAATTTGGAGGCAAACTTAATACCTTGAACACATTTTTTTGTTCCTCAAACTATTCCTAAACCCTTTTTGCTTTGTGGCAGTGTGCATTATCCTGCTGAAAGAGGCCAATGCCATCAGGGAATACCGTTGCCATGAAAGGGTGCACATGGTCTGCAGTAATGCTCAGGTAGGTGGTACCTATCAAATTAACATCCACATGAATGGCAGGAACCAAGGTATCCAAGCAGAACATGGAGAACCTGACTGGTTTGCGGCTACACAGCCCCATACGGAACAAAATGTGATGCACTGTGTGTTCTGACACCTTTTTATTAGTACCAGCATTAACTTTTTCAGAAATTTGAGCTCCAGTAAATCATCTGTTGGTTCGTACCACGCGGGCCAGTCTTCACTCCCCACGTGCATCATTGAGCCGTGGCCCCCCATGATGCACTGACCCAATCATCTAGCCATCACAATTTGGCCCTTGTCAAAGTCACTCAGATCCTTATGCTCACATCCACTTTGAAGACCGAATATTCACTTGGTGCCTAACATATCCCACCAACTGACAGGTGTTATGAAAATGAGATTATCAGTGTTATTCACAGTGGGCATAATTTTATGGCTGATCGGTGTGCACGTGTGCGTGTGCGTGTGCGTGTGCGTGTGCATCTCAGGAAAAAAATGAAGAGACCACTGAAACTTTTTCTTTTCTTTCCAAAAAGTTTTTAGTGAGAAACTGAAGCGTTCAATTTGCAGTGGTCTCTTAATTTTAAATTCTGTTCCTCACTCAAAACCTTCCTTTCCAACTTTTTTGGAAGGGAAAAAAAAAGTTGCAGAGGTCTCTTCATTTTTTCCGGAGCTGTGTATATACACAAACATACATACATTCATATATATACACATACAGGTACATATTGCTGTTACACTGGAAAGGTGTAAAATCAATTTGACATATGGGGATAGGAAAAGAAGAGACAAACAGTTGTAGACCTTCAGAAATCAGGTAACGGGAAAGAAAGAGAATGCCTAAACCAAAATATACTGCTTTCCACTATTAGGACAATAAAGAAGTTCAAATCCAGTGGGACAGTAGTAGACCTGCCTAGAGGAGCATTCAAGTTCAGCTTTCCCAAAACACATTGAGGAAGATGGTTCAAGAGACAAGTTACAGATCTTTATTGGGTCTTGGGGTCATCAAGTCTCCAAATAGGACCCTACAGTATGTATCTCAGCTGGTGAAGCATAGTGCTTACAACACCAGAGTTCTGGGTTTGTTTCCTATGGGAGGCAACAAAATAATGAAAATGTATGCACCCAAAACTGTACATCACTCTGGATAAGAGCATCTGCCAAATTACTTGAATGTAAATCTACAATTAGATGCCACCTCCTTACTAATTCGGAAGGATTGGCAGAAAAAAATACTCTGTTGAGAGCAACTTTCAAGTGTAAGCACCTGGAGTTTGTTCAACGGCACAGGCACTTGGATTGAAACCATGTGTTATTGTCAGAGGAGACAAAAGCAGAACTCTTTGGTCACACATACCAGAAGATGCATATGAACAAAATAACTTCTTCCCTACTGGAAATACGATGATGGATCTCTGATGTGATGGAGCTGATATGCTTTCACTGTTGTCAGTTTTAAGGTCAATGACATGAGTTCAACCAATTACCAAGATATTTTTGCCAAAACCCTGGATGTCTGTTCTAGCAGGCTGAAATTTGGCTTTGAGCGTTGAGCAATATAATAACCCCAAATACACATAAAAATGAAGCCATGAAGGTGATTGACCACAAACAATTCTACATCACAGTCTCTGAATTTGAATCCCATTGGATGCTGTGGTTTCAAACAAAGATGGCAATCCAGAAGATCTCCAATATTCTTAAGAATTATGTTGAAAGACTGGGTGCTGTAGTATTTGCTAGAGGAGGGTACACACAGATTTGACAACAAGAGTGACAGTTATTCTGACATTCAATAATTTGGGGCAATACATTAATAATATAAGAAATGCCAAATTCCATTTAATTACCTTGAATCATAAACAAAATATACCAGAAAGATATAGCACATGTTGAACATTTACAGCACTTATTGTGTTTATTTTATACTAAACATTTTTGGCGACAGTCCTTTTGGAATTAACAGTAGCATTGGAGCCTTTGGAGCTTTTGTTCATGTTAATCCATGACCCCCAAACTGCTGAACAAAATGAGAATTTCTCAAAATTAAGCAATGCACTTCTTTAACCGGCCATTTACAACAAAACCGAAAGTGTCCTAAAAAGAGAAGCGGAAGAATTTAGAGATTTTGAAACAGTGAAGGGCATTGACATAAAAACGTCATTTAACTACTAATTCCTTTGTATGAATGACACAGCATTGCTCTGTGGCTACGCTCTGTAAACAACAGTGCTTTTGGGTCACAATGGCTTAAAACATTTTAATCAAAAGCATTTCTACTCCCTGCAGGTTAAGGAAATAACCTAAACCTAAATGAAATTTACAAGAGGTGGGTATTCATCTGATGTCAGTCCTTTCTGTCAGCCTCAACCCCCCCAAAAAATGGATTTCCACTCTTTTGCAGGTCATTTGATGCTGCATCTGTGTTGTTCACGCTTGGACGCTTTGCCAGAGCTGTGCCTTACTCATCAAGCACAGCCTCACCTACACATGTTAACAGCAGGACATTTGATTGCACATGGAACCCATTCAAGTAAGTAAGCAATAAGCAGGGCCTGATTAATGAAAGGGCTTAAATAGACTGAAGCCCAGGGCCCCAACCCCCATAGGGGGCCTTTGAGACAGGCAAACTGTGACTTGTCCAGTAGGTAGGGGGCCCACACTGCAACTGATTAATAACAGAAATAATAATAAATAGTACCTGTAAGTATGCTACTGGTGATTTGTGTTCCAATCAGTAGGCTGTTAAACAAAAAATGCACTTCATCTCTGGCCTGAGGTTACAATCAATTTAACTATGTTGGGGAAAGGTGATTGTCCAGAACAAGTCCCAGAAAAGTAAATTATTGAAAATGAAGGAATAAAACAGACCGAGATCAGTGATATGGCAGGAAAGACTATAATTTGACTAAATATAGGCATATTGCACACATATTGTACCTATAATATTCAATACCCCTACCAATAGTGTTCATTTTCCCCATCCCACTCTATTTAAAATTGCTGCTAGCTACATTCTTATGTTTATATTGCTATACTTGCTATAACAACAATATTCAATACTTCTACTCATATTGTTCATATTCCCCATTATACACTTATTTTTAAATTGCTGCTTGTTTAGATTGTTAAATACAGTGCCTTTCAAAAGAATTCACCCCCCTTGGCATTTTTCGTGTTTTGTTGTCTCACAACCTGGAATTAACATGGATTGTTTGAGGATTTGCATAATTTAATTTACAGAACATGCCCACAACTCTGAAGAAGTTTTTTTTTATTGTGTAGCCAATGGATAAGTCTCTATGAGCTTGCAAGATCTTACCACTGGGATTTTATGTGATTGTCGTCCTATGTACAGATACCCCAGTCTCTGCTGTGGAACTCTGCAGCTCCTCCAGGGGTTACCTTCGGTCTCTATGCTGCCTCTCTGATTAATGCCCTCCTTGCCCGGTCAATGAGTTTTAGTGGGCAGCCTTCTCTTGGGAGGTTTGCTGTTGTGCCATGTTCTTTCCATTTGGTTATGAAAGATTTGATGGTGCTCCTGGGATCATCAAAGATTTGGATATTTTTTTATAACCTAACCCTGACTTGTACTTCTCAACAACATTGTCCCTTACTTGTTTGGAGCGTTCCTTGGTCTTCATGGCAGTGTTTGGTTAGTTGTGCCTCTTGCTTAGTTGTTGCAGCCTCTATGGCCTTTCAAAAAAGGTGTGTATATGTACTGACAGATCATGTGACACTTGATTGCACACAGGTGGACATCAATTCACTAATTATGTGACTTCTGAAGGTAATAGGTTGCACCAGAGCTTTTTACATATGCCAATTTTATGTATATATTTTTCTAATTTAACTTCTCCAACTTAAACTATTGTGTTCTGATCCATCACATACAATTCAGATTAAAAAAACATTCAACTAAAAGTGGTAATGCAACAAAATCGGTAACAAGCCAAGGGGGTTGAATACTTTTGCCAGGCACTGTATATTATTGCTATATTTTTGCTATATTTTTCTTGCTGTATATATCTTTTATTTCTTACTACGTAGATGTCGTGCACCATGTCACATGAATTTCACTGTGCAGGATGACGCTGTTTTATCCGATGCATTTGATAAATAATCTACTTAAACTTCAAATATAATAACTAAATATGGAGGCTGTTTTGAAAAGTATCACTCACATATTCTCTTTGAAATCAATGCTTCAAGGATCTTGTCCAGAAATTAAGCCTAACCCTGCGAGGTCCGGCACCTGAAGGTTTTCTGTTCATCATTAACTCATCATTAATTTCACATACCTGGTCTCCCAGGTCTAAATAAGTCCCTGATTAGAGCGTTGCAAAGAGAAAATGGTGTGGAACTGGCTACGATGTCCAGAGTTGAGTATCCCTCATACAGGAAATAGAAATATCTCAAATTTCTGCAATTAAAAAGTGCAATCAAGTCCTAACTTTACACAATCAGTAATAATCTCCATGAGTAGAAATATAAATGGAATACATGAATAGTACACTGTACAACCAGCTTAATTGATAGAAAAAAATCACCAAAAGTTTTTAGATATATTACACAGTATATGTTGCGTAAACATATTTGCAAACTCGAACAATAATAAAACAAATTTAATGAAACTCTCCATGCTCAGTCACCCTCTATAAAAAAACTACTTCAATCCTTGTTGAATGATCTATTTCTAAGATATGATACTCTTGACCTGGAAAAGCAGACCAACAAGCTCAACCTGTGTGACCACCCAAATAGAGTAAACCATTAATTAAAGTAAAATTAGGTATTTTTTTATACATAAAATATTTTTCTCATAAAAACGTATGTGCCACCTATTATTGCAACCTACAAAATTAAGAGACCACTACAAATTAAACGCTTTTGTTCCTCACTCAAAAAGAAAAAGGAGCAGTGTTCCTATAATAGAAATAGTAGAAACACTATTATTACACTATTATTGTTCAGCCCTACAGTTATTTAAAAGATCAAAATATCGATACTGTGTATTGTCCAAAAAAATATTGCGATTTTACATAAAATCGTTGTATTGGCACAGCACTATAAATTACATAAATAAATATTTTTTCTAAATATAAATTCCCACACTAGTGCATGTCAATATCTTTGAATTAATAGAAGTCTGTTTCGACTATAAGACTATTCTAAAAAATATATATTATTCCTATTAGACCAGTTTCGGTATAGGCCTACAGTATGGATCCCATCTTAAAAGAGGATCAATTTTTAACAATTTAGTATGTGAATGGATGACAAGGTGATTTCACGATTGGCCCTCATTATAAAACACAAGGACTGTATCTCCTGGATGTGTCGAACAAACATGTCTATTAGCAGAAGGGTATGTGTCTGAGTGTCGAAGCGTCTGTGTGTCTGTGTGCATTTGCATGCTTATAGGTTGGTTGGCTCTCTGCCAGGTCTAAATTGCTGCCTGTGAGTAGTGTCTCCTAGCCATATGGGTTTATGTGTAGTGAGCTGAATTGGACCCAGCGCAGGTTAAGATGTGTCACATTTAACTGGGGATTAATTGGTGCTGGGAATGGACCATGCCATCTGTGCAGTCAGTCTGTTTTGTCTGTGCTGAAAGTTCCCTTGCCTGCCTACTCTATCGCTCCTCCTCCTCTGTTCAGTTGGGAGCACTGTTTAGTCCCATATGGACATGGAGGATGGGTTAGGGGGTAAGACCGGGGGTTTTAGGGAAAGAAGCGGTGGGTTGTTAATCAATGTTTCTCCTGCGCTCTGAAGAATGAATGGGAGTGGGTCAGAAAGAGGTCATGGAAAACTCATAGATTGATTATCTGGAAATAGCGTTCTTATACATGCACATTTTAACTCTACTCTTTCTGTCTTTATTTTTCATGCACACTTTTTGTCTAGTTCTCTACATAATAATGGACCGGCCATTACATAATTCTAATAATAATAATAATAATACAAAAATGTTCCTTTCTTTGTGGAAAAAATTGTAGCGGTTTGGTGGCTGTACGCTTATAATAAAAGTGGAAGGAAGGAGAGTGCGTTCCTTCTGACAAGTTCATACAAAAATGTTTTAGGTGCTAAATGAAAGCGAAGACTATATTTTGGGGATATTAAGGCATTATCTTAAACAAATACATTCTTAATACATTCTTAAACAAATACTTAGATTTATAGGAAAACGGATATTGTGCACTAAAAAGTTATTAGTCCTTTTCTTATTAGGGGTTCTCCGGTAGGAGAAACCATATTGTTATTGATAGTATTATTATTTTTCTTGGCACTGAAAATGCTTAATAACATAAAAAGTCCATGGTAAAACATGCTATAAACTTGCATGTTAAAATAGTGTAACAACTGTAAAGATGTGTAACAACTGTAAAGACCCTCACCCCAATTCCTCCACCAGGGACGCTATAATACACAAATCAATTAGCAAATTTAGAAATAACGGCATTTCCACTCCGTTTGTCCTACAGTGCAATTTTTTTTACCTGCTTTTTTTCTCATGATGAACAAGAAAGCCTCGAGAACCCATATAGACCGCCATGATGGATTTTTCTGTACAATGAAACTTTTTCTAAAATTAAAAAAGAATCTTCTTCTCATGAACTGTAAATCCAATTGACTTGTACTTTGGCATACAGGTGTCTTATACATGTCTCCCTTAAATCTTTTCAGGAATAAGAGATAACCTGCAAAATGGCGGACAAAATGGCTGAGTACTGTACAAAATATTTATGCACAATGTGCATTTGTGCAATTGTTTATTGGAACAATATTATATATATTCATTGTGCATCCAGATACCACCCCCCATAGAAGACCATGTGCATTTGTTGGTTGATATCTCAAAAGACAGCAAAATGTCAGTTGACAGAATTCTCTAAATTTTCAAGCTAAAGCTGATAAATGCCTTTACGTTTTTTCTCTTGAACTGTACATCGGATTTACATTTTTACCCATGCTAATTAGCGTAGTTAGCGTTAATTATCTATTAGGCTGTATCTTTGAAACCGTTCAAGCTACAGACAGGAAACAAACTTTGTTTCATCACTTTAGCTATCCCCACTTCCAATTATGAAACGTTAATCAATTTAACGTATGCTCATTTGTGTAATTAGTGTTAATTAACTGTTAGGCTGCATCTTTTGAACAGGCCTGGACTGGTAATTTGGCATATCGGACAAATGCCCCGTGGGCTGAGGCAATTTCGGTGCTGGTATAACAAAAACACATTTTGCAAGTGACCAGACCATAAAGCACAGACAGCGGCCCATTGGTTTATTTTCTGCACTGACACTGAGTTGGCTCAATCAGAAATCTTATTGGGCTCCACCCCTCCCCCAAAACATCTGTGAAGGAGGGTGTTGAAATGGACTTGCAAAAGCTCTAGAGCAAAGGGGTATGTAGAAGTTTCGAGCCAAAAGAAATACAACTCTAGAGGCGGATGAAGCAGGCGTGTGACAAGGAAGCCGAGGAGGCACAGTGTGAGCGTGACAGGGCCGAGGGACAGAGTGAGCAGGAGCAAAGTCGTTGAAGTGGTAATTGAGTAGTTTCATGATTAACAGTCAGAGACTCGCAGGGAGGAAGTACTGTGTGCCGCAATGATGGCGATATATTGAATAAATTAATGTAGATTATAATACGATAATATAATCGTCATAGTTAGCATAAAGTGAAAATGCTGCTGGTGGTCACTCAGGAAGTGTCAAATAGCGCAGCATAAACTATTTGGAATTGCTTTTGTAGCTAGCATAGTTCCCTTATGCAGTCGCATTTAACATGCATTGTGTAAAACATAATGTAAAACATTGTGACCCTAAACCGACCGGGTATCTAGTTTCTGTGTCTCCCACCATGGCTTCCAACAGTGCAGCAGCCAAGGCAATCGTTGCCACAGCTCCAGAGAAGGCTGGTCTGTGATCCAGCAACTCATCTAGACGGTCAAACCAACTTACTCCGCCGGTCAGAGCCGCTTCTGTTATTGTGATCCTCGATCTTCTTGTTATCTTGTTTGAATTTTTCAAGCTTCTCCCGGCACTGTTTCCCAGTGTGAAAAATGTTCAGCTCACTTAACTTGCAGGGTGTTTTCACAAAAACCTTATTATTACGGATTGTTGTTTCCAATTCCCGCTGTATTTGGTCCTCAGCATAAACACAATAAGGCCTGGACTTTGTTATCAGTCCATCCGTCTTTCGATTTCTTCTCCCCAAAAAAGTTATTAGGTTTGTAAGCAAAATTAACTCCTTTACTACAGTGAGGACGGCTGAAGACATAAATAAATTGCAGTTGAAGACTAATGAGAGTAAACTTAATTCTACTCCACCAATCTGGAATGTTCAGCACAGTTTCTGAAACAATATGATTATTGCTTTGTATATGACGATGTAAATTAACTAATTTTGTTTGTACACATCAATGGTTAATAACAGCTAAGTTTGTCACCTGTATTAAGCAAGTGAATACACAAAATGCAGCTAGTTAGGTACTGTAGCTGCAAGCAAAAAACTGAGCCAGAATGGGAGATAATTTACTTTCTGTTTTGCACATACATCATAAAAGACCACTATACCTTTTTCTTTCCTTTTCAAAAAAGTCGAAAAGGAAGGTTTTGAGTGAGGAACAGAATGGTTAAAATTTAGAGACCACTGCAAATTGAATGCTTTTGTTCCACCCTCAAAACTTTCCTTTTCAACGTTTTTGGAAAGGAAAGAAAACTTTGTAGTGGTCTTGTAATATTTTCTGGAGCAGGATGTTTTGCAGGGGTTTTCCGTGTGGGTTAAATATTTGTAAAAACTACAGACAGATGTGAAGGGAGACCAAAACTTTTGATTTATGAAAAAAATTTCAAATGACTAAATATAGAGATACAACGTTTGTGCCTGACAGCGACGGTAAGTATAAGACTGTATATTATTCAAGGTTTAATGATAAACACAGTTTCTTTGGGTGAAGGCATTTGATAAATGATCCAAATGTAAATGTGAATGTTGTATTATGTCCTGTGTTTGTCCAATCCGTTTGACACCCATCATGTAGTCTTGCATGTGAACCTGTGGTTATGTGAACAGGACACTTGTTTTAATATGGTGAAACAATCATTAAAATTCTTAAAATACAAAATGATATTGTAAAAGACTAAACTAAATATTGTTATCTGTAACAATAGGAAGGTTTGAAACAGTCAGAATTACAGCTATGGCTTCTCCCTACAGCCCCAAAGCCCAATCTATTCACCTATCTATCACATACAGTATATTCAGTGTCTGTATGCTCTCATTATGTCCAGCTCTCTATGAGTATCAAAACACCCTACTACTGTTCAGCCCTTCTGCTTCCCAAACTAACAATGCATGAGGGGGCTTAAGCTTTGTCTTATGCGTCATTCTGGCAGAACTGAGATTCATTAAAATCCAGTGATAGAGTATATCATTTTACGTAAGTGATGAAAATGCATTATGAATGCCTCATTTCTAACATGTAATCATATGCACAGATCTTACATTTTGAGTCTCACTGTTCATGTGGAATTGCCTTGTCTACGGTCTTTTGCCAATAATTGAAGTTCTTCAAAGGTATGGGTAGTAAATTGTATTTTTAGTGGTACATTGTAGGAAGTGTTTATCATCTAGTATAAAATGCATTCTCCAACATTATTCAGGTTGATTGTTGTAAAGCATGCAGAATCACATAGCAAAATATGTCTCTCTCCTCTCTCTATTTTTCTGTTTTCAGCTATTTTTCTGTTCATCCACTGTGTGTATAAATGCCTGCACCTGTAAACGTTGGCATAGCTTCACTCAAGGATAATTACTACCTAGAAAAACAACCAGATGAAAATCATTGTTTTCCTTTGAACAATTATATGTGGTCCTAGATCCCTGTAATAGTGAAAGAATCAAACAAAGATAACAAAAACAACCTGAGATAGACCACCAAGACAATTGCTTTCTAGACCTTGAAGGACTCTCATAGAATGTAAATAGCACCTGAAAGGGGAAGGGAAATACTTCAGGAAATAATGCTAAGCAAAAAGATGGATTAAATCCACTGATGGTAAACATGTGCATTTTACACTGAAGGGTCACTCCACCTCACCAGTATTATTTGGACTTGGAGATTATAGGAAATCGTTTTTGGGCGACCAACAAAATTAAGGATGTATAATTAAGGGCCCAATTGTTATATCTAATTTTGTTCTGATATGAACATCATATGTTGTTAATTCTT
This sequence comes from Esox niger, assembly GCA_016801105.1. NCBI lineage: Eukaryota > Metazoa > Chordata > Actinopteri > Esociformes > Esocidae > Esox > Esox niger. The sequence goes on from JACXGJ010000276.1 coordinate 91,622, forward strand.
TTACTGAAACAATGGAATTTGTCAGAATATTTCTCTGAAAGATAACACAATTATAAAATAATAGTAAGTAGTTTCATCTTTAAAAAATCTACAGTGGCTTTGGAAAGTATATACCCCCAAATGACAAAGCAAATCACATTTATATACCGTAAAGGTATGCTAAGTTATTGAAAACGAAAATAATATATAAATCATGTACTTAAGTATTCAGAACCTTTACCATGACACTCCAAATGTGTACTGACCATCCTTGAGGGTCTATTATTTAATTGTTCAACTGTGCCAAATTCAATTGATTGATGAATTGACATGATTTCAAAAGGCACACATCTGTCTATATAAGGTCCCACACTTCATGTCAGAGAAATAACCTTTGCCATAAATTACAAGGAACTCTCCATAGACCGCAGATATAGAACGGTCTCAAGGCATAGATCTGGGAAAGGTTATAAAATTATTGCTAAAGCATTGAAAGTTCCCAAGAGCACAGTGGTCTCCATCATAAAGTATCCGGGCAAGAAGACAATACCCAAAAAGACAAACCTGTGATTCCTTCCAAAGGTGCTTCTTTAAAGTACAGAATAAAAGGTCTGAAAACATGAGATATTTCATTGTTTTGTTTTTAAGAAATTCACTGAAAATATATAAAACAGTTTTTATTTGGTTTTTATAGGAAATTGTGTTTAGATTGATGGCAAAAAATATATAAATGGAATCAATTATACATTATGTCCTAAACACAACAATATGTGGAGAAAGTAAAGGAATCACCAAAGGTACACTATCTCCTGGTCTTACATAAGCTTACTTGCTCACTACCCACTTGTACATGTATGCAAACAGTCTATAAATATTGTGTACCAGGTGGCAGTGCCATTCCATTAAATAAAAATCGGAGTATGTGGAAGTCAAATGTAATTTACGAATTAAGGTGATTCTGATATTGAACTTAGATAAACAGAGTCATTAGTCTGAATAATTGGATACGATTGTCTCGCCACCAAGAAAGCTTTAAATCATGACATTATTTTATAAATACAGTAGCGCTCTGGTTTAAACGTCATGTTTCATTCACTGTGTCCTTCAGACTGTTCTGAATTTGCTTATTGATTTTGGGTTGTATTGTATGATCAGAGTTAAAGGAACCCAGAAAAAGAGTCATTAACCGTCTTTACTCCCTTAACTGTTAAGCCATTTTGTAAAAGTTTTGTAAAAGTGCTGTTATAAAATGTGATTGATTGATTGGTTTTGTAGGTATGTTTCAAATTTCTATGGATGCTAGCTGTTTTCCAAATCATTTTCACAACAATATGTGTACACCTGCAGCCGTTCTAAGACGAAAAAATCTAATTTCTCAATTATCCCTTGTATGTCTATTCTAAAACTATTGCATATGCTAACGGACATTTCAAGTATAGGGCATAGACATCATTTTTTTTAAATAAAGGTAATCAAATACATGAGAATGCAATGTATCTAGTCAATAAGGCATGTAAACTGTATGCTCTTTGAACGCAATATTGATCGGGGAGCAAATCATATGTAAGTGATGGATTTTCTAGCATACTATCTCATAGAGCCAGTAAATACATTAAAAACATGGTCAGACTGGGCAAGAGTCCAATGCACAGTATATCACTGTAAATGTTTTAGTAGCCTCTGTCAGCATGTTATCTGAATTGCCTAGCCTCTGTGTTTATAAAGAAAAAAGAAACAATTCTGCAATCAGTATTCATCTACCGATAGCGAACAGTGTTAATCTACTTCAGGAAGAATGCATGTTGAGAAGAAACAATGTCTATTTGAATATTTGCTTCAATAATAGGTATGGGTGAATTTGTAATACAATGGTAATATAGGGGAGTAACACGTACTATACAGTTACAATGCTTCGTGAAATGAAAGATGGTGAATGGATGGGCATCTAGATTGTTCTTTATAGTAGGAGTAAGCATGCATTGGAAGAGCCTGCCTGTGTTGTTAAATCTCAAATGTCAGCCTGGCTGGTTTTTCCAGACTGTCAGGGTCACAGAGGCTATTCAGGTGGATGGGTGAAATCTTTAAGTTTGTTGTGTCTTTTCAGTTTTCATCATCCTATTATCTGTCAGGGTCAAAGGTGAACTTCTCCTGTTAGGTGCAGGAAAATTCCGTGTGACAGGTGCAGTAATGACACGCAGGCTAAAGGCAACCCAGCACACATCCGGGAAGATGAAATTGCCAGGACAATTAACTTTTAATATCAACAATATGCCAAAAGCAAAACGAGTGGCACAGCTATATCTCCTGTCTCTGTCTCTCTCTAAATATACCTCACCTTTGTAGTCTCTTTCTGACAATGGCATCTCTCTTTTTTCCTTTAGTCAGCATGAATGCACACACACACATACAATTTCTATTGAAGCGGACCAGCCGGTTCCATATCATTCCGTTTTTTTATTACACTCACATCTTTGGTGCACCACACTATTGTGTTGCCGTTCTATTTTCACAGTGTTACACAAGAGTTGTTGTCATCACAAAGACCTTGTCTGATTTTGTATGGAAGAGACTCAATTAAGGAGACCAAAGAGGTCATTAAAAAGGCTTATCATTACTGTAGAGGAGGCTGTGGCCACTGCCTGATAAAATCACAGTACTCTGGTATGCCCCGGTTGCAGCACACATAGGCAGTCCATGGTTTTGTCTGACAAAATACTTCACGATATGTGTGTTCCAAATAGCACCTAAGTAGTACACAGTTTTTAAACAGGACCCATAATTCTCTGGTTTAAAAGTAGTGTACTATGTACATCAGGGAATAAGGTCCCATTTGTGGCACAAAAGGTAGGTATGCCGGCAGGCAAACAGGTGGGGGTACAGACAGGTGGGGGTACAGGCTGATTGCTATTCAGCCTGGTAAAAATCTGGCTCCCCAAAGCCCGCTTTCACAAACGGCCCATGTGTGCTTTCAGAAATAGCTTATGATGCTTTGTAGGAAATTGAAAAAGTGTTGTAATCCCCCACTACATGCTGCCCTTGCACTATGTTGCACTCACGCACACACACACACACACACACACACACACACACAGACACACACACACACACACACACACATACACACAGAAGAAAATGGCGAGGGAAAACAGTCGGGAGAACCTTGTACAAGATGACGTGCTAGTTAGGTGCAGGGAGATGGAAATCATCCCCTCTTCAGCCAAGGAGAACTCCTGCTGTCTCATAACTCCCCATTATAACAGGAGTGAATTCCAAAAAGGAATGGAGTCAGTGTAAAAATTTGGTTATTAACATCTGAGTTGCCTGGCATATATGCTTGATTTTCATTTATTCCTCTATATTTTTATAGGGGTACCATGAAAGTCATCTCAAATAGAGAGCCTGCTGCAATAAACTGGTTATTGAAGTCATCGACCATTGCATTTTTATTAATAATGGGCCCAGAGTCCAAAACAATCTGCTTTGGCAAAGAGGTGGAAGAACTGTTATGTTCAGGATAAGAAACTGTTTTTCTAGCCTTAGTCACTGCCACATTTGCTTTATTAATAGCATTAGAAACATCATGAGTGAACCAGGCAGCAGTGGATTTAGGTGGGCGACATGGGCAGCAGCCCACGGCGGCATCTTGCCGGGGGCGGCGCAAAAATAAACGTAATGGTGACATTTGCGTGATCGGTTTTCTATCGCTCTTTTGCACGTCACGTAAATGATAGCATGGCGCAGTGTGGGAATGTGGGTCAATTAACCTTGTTGGAGTAGATGCCCTGATTCTAGTCGGTGAGCAAGGCAAATTACAGCCTGGGAAGGACTCCCCACTGGAACCTGGAGGAGTGAGGGAAATATATATATATATATACACACTCACTGATCAGCCATAACATTATGACCACTGACAGGTGAAGTGAATAGCACTGATAATCTTGTTATCATGGCACCTGTCAGTGGGTGGGATATATAAGGTAGCAAGTGAACATTCTGTCCTCAAAGTTGATGTGTCACAAGCAGGAAAAATGGGCAAGCAGAAGAGTCTGAGTGACTTTGACAAGGGCCAAATTGTGATGGCTGGACGACTGGGTCAGAGCATTTCCAAAACTACAGCGCTTGTGGGGTGTTCCTAGTCTTCAGTGGTCAGTACCTATCAAAGGTTGTCCAAGGAAGGAAAAGGGGTGAACCTGACTGCCCACAGACCAGTCAGGGTGCCCATGCTGACCCCTGTCCACTGCCGGAAGCTCCTACAATGGGCACATGAGCATAAGAACTGCACCACAGAGAAATGGAAGAAGGTGGCCTGGTCTGATAAATCCCATTTTCTTTCACATCAAGTGGATGTTTTGCTTACCTGGATACCACATGTCAGTGTGATGCTTAAAGCAATGTTCTGCTGGGAAACCTTGGGTCCTGCCATTCATGTGGATGTTACGTTGACACGTACCACCTAGCTGAGCATTGTTGCAGAACATGTGCATCCTTTCATGGCAACGATATTCCCTGATGTTATTGGCCTCACTGAGCAGGATAATGCGCCCTGCCATGAAGCAAAAATGGTTTAGGAATGGTTTGAAGAACACAACAACAAGTTCAAGATGTTGGCTTGACCTCCATAAATCTGTTTTAGGTGGCACAAGGGGAACCTACACAATATTAGGCTAATTGGTGTATATATATATATATATATATATATATATATATATATATATATATAAAATCACATACAGTCATAAAATGTCATACAGTACCCTTTCATAGCACATGCATGCTCTCTTCAAGACTGAAACAGAAGGTCAAGCATTTATTTGTTAGACCTACAGTATAATACTATATCCAGTGATATCCCCCTCTGTCTCTCACATACACACACATACACACACACAGCAGCGTTTCAGAGAGAAAGAGTACGCTTGGCTCAGCCGTCCCTGGGAATCACAATCAGGATCCATCATATGTGCATGGAGGGCAGAATAGCAAGAAAAGATGCGGGTGACAGGAGTGCTGTCAGTAATCCCTATTCCATACTGGTTTTGGACGGTTAGGTTTATGCATACACTATTAGAGAGAGAAAGAGAAACTTCCCTTTAGGCTTGTAATATCTCTCAAGGGTTTTCTTGTAATTTGGGATAAGAATAGATTCAGTCCTACTCCCTCCATCAGTTTCCCATAAACATAAAAGGAATAGGAGAGTACCTTTTTGGCATGTATGGGTTTTTAAATTGGTTGCTTTACTGAGCTGAGCTGTCAATTTATTTACATGTAATTAGTTGCTTTCTTCTTTGGGTGGTATCACTGAATGCTTTTCTGAATGACATGCTCGGATGTGATCAGATGTGATCTATTGTACTGTACTTGATGTCGCAATCATCCCATTCTATGTTAATGTAGGCCTACTTGCGTTAGGCGGTTGAACGCAGCTCCGAAGTATTGTGTTTGGATGATGTAATTGTGTGCGGTTGTGAGAGGAAACGGTGGGAAATGGTGCTCTAGTGTGGGTTTTGTCCTCGCCATGGCCCCGTTATCTCTGCTTCACTTTCCTCTAATCTTTGATAGAGCTAGCCCGTTGCCCACAGACCCAGCTTTTTCCTGGTCAGGTGGCTCAGGCCTTCTGCGTAGGGGGCCAGGCTGCATAATCACCAGACTCTGGTGGGTGGAGAGAGGAGAGGCAGGCTGAACCCTTTGTGGGAGCAGAGCAACCTCAAGAGTTACAGCCAAACCATGCCCGGTCTCTGATTAGCGCCTTGGGAGAGGGGGGGGGCGGTCGGGTACACTGACACATAGGCATGCATACAGAGAAAGGAATGTGCAATCACACACGTGTGCGCGCACGCACACACACGCACAGAAAACACCTACACACGGACATGGGAGTCCCTGAAGGCTCACTGGCGAGGTACCTCCGAATTGATTGGTTCAGCCGGGTTCACTTTCAGTCACAGACAACAGATGTCATCTCTTCACTTTGTTTCTACACAAGGTTTCTGTATGTTTATGTGTGGTCGCTTCGAGAGATGTGAGCTCAATAAAAGCCCATTCCCTAAATATGGAAAGAAAATATGGAAATGCAACTGAAGTTACGAAGTCAGTGTGCTATCACACTCTGTCCATTCCAACAGCATGGGAAGACAGTTTTCTGTAACCAATTTGCAGAGGTTCACAAGATCGGCTCTGATTTATCCAAGGATTGGGTTGGCCATTTGCCACAATCAACAACTTGTGTACGCTGTGTCGGACAATCAGGGCGGTGATGTCAAAATACAGGCTACAGTTCTCCATGGGTAGAACTGTGGTTTTAGATGTGTAGGGAAGCAACATGGTAGGGGGTTGGTTGGTACTCACCCATAATTGTTCTGCTGTATTTCTTGTATTTCTGCACAATTGAAAATGACTCATGACAGATCAGATTGTGCTAAGCAGAGACATGACAGAGTTGAAACTATATTTACTGTGTGTGTAACGCTGAAGGACGCAGCCCTGATTACACAATATACATAAAAACCTAAGAGCGAGTATGAGAAGTTGAAATTGCAGAATTTATATTCTGTGATTTGTTTTTCAGCAAAACATCAGCCTTGTTTCAGTAAACCACTTTGGTATAGGGCATAGAGTGAAATACAAGTCATCTCAAGTGTATAGACATTATACTTGCAAGACAAGTTCTTAACAACATTATACTATAACTCATCATAGGGTACACAACTTAGGGTACACACTAATTGGATTTTACAATTTGTACAGAATAAAATCAGTAGAATAAAATCAATGGTTGAATCATTAAAGTGACCACTGTACATATTTCCAAGGACTGTATTTTTAAGCTGTAAGTAGATGTTCCAGTGTATCTATCACTCAACTCAAGATTGGACTTTGTATTCCTTCACTGCAACAGTTACATTGCAAAATTCACCTCAGGTCCATAACAGACTTGTCTCCCCTGGCTGTCTGACCCTGCTGGGCCTCCTGTCACCGTTTGATCCTGCTAAGACATGATTAGCATAATGTTGTGTACTGAGTACCATGACAGTAAAGCCTGTAGAGCTTTGTGACAACAAAACGTTAAAATTATAGGGAACCGGCTAGAGAAACCAACAGACCACACTTTGTCTTTATATGTATCATATTTAAACTATTATACAGACCGTGAAAATACTTCAAGGATTGGCCTTAACACAATTAACTCTGCCTTATCAAGGCGTGAATTTATAAATTGTTCGGTGAGTAGCAGTGGTTTGAGCACCCCCACAGGGAACAGAGGATGTATACACATCTTTATGTTAATTCTCATCCCATTCTCAAGATTCTCAAATGGTGGAATGAGGTGTTAAGCAGGATGGAGTTGATCCATTGGAGAGAGAAAATATTTTAAGTTTGTTTGTGCCAGCTCAGGCTCAGAATGCACACCTGTGCCAAAGAATAGGTTTATAATTTAACGTTTTGACCCGAAGGTCAACAAAAACATTGCAAGACAAGAGACAAAATGCCAACAGGCTTGGAAAGCTTACAGATTATCTCCTCCTACTTATATAATATATAGTATATATTCACCTGCATAATTATTGCAACCCTTGAAAAAGATTAGTGTAACCCGTTCCCTACACAGCTTGGATGAATTCACAAGGATGATAGAAGTAACATTTCCGTAAATACAAAACTTGGTACATCTATCTCATTACAGGGAACAACATCTGGCCCAGAGCTGCAAATTGGGGCCCTAGAACCAGCCCGGATGCCTCAGCCACCACCCCTTGGCAAGGCAAACCTGACCCGAATCAGGGCTCGCGGGGGGAGGAGAAAAGGGCCCTAAGGAAAGCAGCTTCGGGCAGCCGGAGTGCAAGAACACTGAGGCCTTATCTTGCCCTCTGGGTTTTTGAGTTTCAGATTTGATTATGTTTCTTGTGGCACATTGTGATAATAAATGCCCTTCAGGACCCAGTACACTCTCACTGATGCCCATTTCCTGTGTCTCTTCCAGAGAAATATGTAAAATACAACACGCTACAATACAGATGAACCTAACACCATATTAGCAGACTCTAAGTATCTAGACCTCTATCTCCTGGGCGATCCCTAAAATAACTCAGTCAGTCTTGGAAAAATGACCTCATACTCATATGTTTTTGTCCATCTCAAAAAAAAACATGTAGTCTCTACCTGAAGAAATGTAGTCAGTCTCAGAAGCAGTCGGCTCAGCCTTTTAGGAAAAAGCACACAACGTCAGAAGAACAATAGGGCAAGTGTCACTCTGGCTGAGAGGGTCTGCAACTTAACTCACTTCCGCACTGTATCACCCTTGATTTAAAGAAATGTGAGTAACACTCCTACCATAGGCTGCACAGGTTATTTTAATTAGGAGTTGAGCAGAAGAAAATGAAAGGAACCCGCATGTCCCTTAGCAGTTTTATAATTTTTAATTACCATTAGCACAGATATATGTTTAGAAATTTTTTGAAGAGGAAATGACCATAAAAAGACAAAGTTATAAAGATTTCAGAATTTGTTTTGACATTTTTAGAGTTTCTTTCAGGCCAAAGTAGTTTGGCTATGCTGTTGCTAGGTAACACGTTGAGATTCATGGAAAGAAGTTTCTGCTAAGGACACTTTGGGTGCATAGGCACCCGAAGGGCTTATTGGAGACCTCAATGAATTGACAACTACCACTTGAGGCTGACTCAATTGACTCGTCAACTAGAATATCGAGTGATCAAGTGTTCGGTCCGAAATTCAGCCTTACACTATGCAACCATTTATTTTGCTGAAATCTACATAAAATGTGATTTCCTTGTTGAAAAGAAAAGATAATTATAGCCCTAGGTTCCATGGCTGATATTGCCCCCAGATCCTTTGCTATGTGTTCTCCCCACTCATCAAACGTTATAGAGCACTGAGAGCTGTAACTTTGGCAAGAATGGGCTGTTAGTATTTATTTCTTGGTTATAATATTTGACTGGTTTTTTCAACCATAGTGTCCATTCATCAATACAGAATTTATCCAGATCCTATAAAGTATTTTCCCTTCACTCGTAGACTCTTGTCTTCAGCTCATCACACAGGTTTTCAATGGTCTTTAGGTCAAGGGATTGGATTGGCCAAATGCAAAATCTTAACTCTTTGGTCACTGAGTCATTGTTTTGTAGACAATTGATTTGGAACATTATTTGGTTCGAAGCTCTAACAATATCAAAGGGAGACAGAATTTTGACTATTCTCTATTCACCTGGTACTAACAGACTTTACAATGCCATATTTATCTCAGGGCCATTGAAAGCTAAATAGCTTCACAATAAAATATATCCATAACCATAATTCAATCTGGGGTGTAGATTTTTTTAATGACCATCCCACTTTGATGCCAAACTTACTTAATTGGAAGTGTGTCCAATAAGCACTATTTTTGACTAATCTGACGGTAGAACTTGGTTACAAACAAAGTTTCAATAAGTAAACCAGGTACTTATATTTATATTTTAATGGAAGTAAAGCCTTTTGTTAAGCAAGATGTTTAAATAGCTGGTTGCCATGGAAGTGGCATCAAATTCTAGTTTTGGAGACTAGGTGAACTCAAGATGAACTAATGCAATTCACCTTTCTTTAAACCATGGAGAAATGTTTTTCCCTCCTCTCTTTGTGTGGGGGAACTTGCATCAATTCCAGTAAATGCTTGAGCACCCTCACATAACTGCATTGAGTCTACTCCTATAATGTTTGATGAAGTGGGAGAACACATATCAAGGGATAAACAGCAGGTCAATCAAAGCTCCAGATGACTTATACCTCAGGAATTCTGTCCTAATAGCGAAGATAGCTATTTTAATTTTATAATTTTTTTTACTGCTATGGTTCATTTTATTAAGGTCAACAACCTTTTGCCAACCTAATTTGCTTTCTGTTCTTTGACCTTTACCATGTTAAGATGTATTAGAGAGTTTGGCATGTTGTTACCTCATATTTATGCCCAGTGTAACAGTTAGTCTTGGATGACAACAATAGTGTTTCTAATAATTTACATGAACTTGAAATAAACGAATATAAATGTAATGAATATTTCTGTTAGCCTGTGTTCTAAAGGATACTAGGGATGTGTTTATGAATAATGTATTTCATGATTCAGAGTTTTTTCTTTGAACAGATTTACCACGGTAAAATTTCCTTTAGTGTTTTATTTTTTTCATAGCATGACATTTTTGCAAATCTTTACCAAAGATGCCAATAGCTGCTGCATAGAGACTGGCCTTCCAAGAATCCCTGTGTTGAAATGTCTTTAGGTATCTACGTATCTCCACTTTTAATGAGGCCTCTGATGACAATGACAGAGAACTGTAGACAGACAACTGAGGTGCATGTCTGTGACTGCTAAAAACAGAGGTGTTCCTCATTCTGGAATGAACAATGTGCTATTCAGAAAAAGCTTGTTAGACTGATAGTTTTAATGCCAGGAAATAAAAAATAGTGAAGCTTCCATTTTCTCCAAGCTGCAACTGGTGGTGGTGGAGCGAGAAGCAACCCACAACATGCTGGCTGATTAATCAAATTGTGTAATGCTAGTCCTGAGACAGCGCCATTTCTCAATCTCTTTTCCTCCCTCTCCTGCACTCTCACTCACTTCCTTTAGCTATCTCATTCCCTCTCACTTAAGCTACCTTGCTTTCTGATGCTTTGTTCACTAGCTTCTGTTACGATGGACAGTAAACCACACCAGTTAATGTAAGGGAGAGAGGAGGTGAGCGTGTACTTTTTGGGGACATAGGTAGGGATCGGGGGAAGGATGGTCGATTTTTTAAATGTTGTTCAAAGTATTCCAAACACATACAAAATGTACATGTGAGTGACTGACAAAAGCAAGTGGGGTGTTAGGATAAGGCAAGCTTTTACCAGGCTCTGCAACAATTCTACAATGTTTGTTTATTCATCTCTATTGTGATGTAAATTCATACACATACCAGGCTCAGTCGGGGCCACAAAAAGCCAGATTGAGTTATTTAAACTCAGATGTATGTGTGTGCGTGTATGTGTGTGTGTTTGTGTGTGTGTGTGTGTGTGTGTGTAAGCGGTCAAGAGTGTGCTTGTGCATTGAGAGTTTTCTAACACAACGTGCCATATTATAAGACAGCTAAAAGGCAACAGTCTGGCAGTAAGCAGTAACGTAGATAGTCAAATGAAGCTCGGCCTAATTGGATAGTCATTGATTGTTTCAACAACCCTTGTCCGGTTGCTGATGCATGATGGGTAAGGGCACTGACCTCTTAGACACAGGCCATCCGTCAGAGATAATGAACACTGGACGCTAGGGCCACATAACATAATCCCTATGTAGCTGCTCTATTCAGTGTCCAGTCCGGATCAAGCACATGGTGCTATTGTGCCTTCTTGATGCCCATTAGCAACTTCTATTTGGTATTCAAAGCACATGTGTCCAGGCAGTGGGATTTTCATGCCTAAAGGTGCAAGCTATGTACATTACATATTTTCCCATCAATTAAATACTAAGAAATGTCAGAAGAACTGGAAGAAAATCAGTTTTTCCTCCGTATGTTTTAAACACCATAACAGTAAACCTATTAATCCCTTGGCTCACATGTTAGAAACAGTTTGAGACATTCAGGGGAGTATTGTGTATTCTAATGAATATGAAACAGAATGGGCTGTATTCAAAGCTATTCACTTCTCTCTGAGTCGGCATCTATGAAACACCCCCCTGCAGCAAACTGCTGAGAACACACACAACAGGGAAGATAGACAGGGGGACTGAGGGCCTCCCCAAGCCCAATACCAACGCACGGTGCCTCCTTAAAACAATCCAGAATGAGGGGATTGTCCCCTGGGATTCAGTTTGTGGGGCTGGCTTGAGGCTGTGGGTTTGTGAACAGTAAGATCTATGCCCCCATGAAAGCTGAGTTGGTATGGGCATAGCTGGGCACTCGGCACAGCGTGTCATGCATGGCACCAAGCCAGAAGTAGAGAACCATGGGGGCAAGCAAGCCAGTATGGAGCAGAATGAAAAAGGGGGATTAAGGTAGAAATGAGATTGACAAACAGAGAGTCGAAGGGAGAAAGACGGAGCAAAGAGCTAGAGAGAAACAGAAAGACATTAATGCTAAGACCGTCGATGTCTGGATGTAAAAGCAATTAGACAGCAGGCTTTTGTCCATTTAGAGTAAAGAGAATTGATCTGATCCTCTATCTAAAACCACAAGAACTTATAACATTATACAGCAAACACAAATGATTAACTGTAGAAGGGAAATACCACTTGAAACACATTGTGTGCTACACGAACCAAACATTTTGATCATACTGTTTTGCATATGTTATTATATGCTTTTATGATCCAATTCTTCTAGTCAGATTTCAGAAAATATCCCAATTTTTACCATCATGTATGATATTTGAAGAGCATACATTGTAATTACAGACTGCTAATAATATCACAGCATGTTTCTGTGTGTCACAGCTTAAAGTACTTTGCGTTGATGTGGAAATAGAGGGCAATGTGTCTTACTCCGCATGCACACGTATGCACACCCCAACTCAGTCTAGTGTTATTTAAAGAACTCCAATTAACCATAATTCTGAACATAAACTGTCTTTCCAATTTCATTAACTTTCATTTATATATGAAAGAAGTGCAGATTAGTGATGAGTTCCTCCCACGCGTTGCACCTACCGTGAAGGAAGGGCTCTTCTTTCGTTGTCTTCCTCCTCCTCCTCCTCCTCTCCTCCTCCTCCTCCTCTTTTTTCTCTCACAGTGCAACATCTCCCTCTGCTGCCCAACATGTCACAATCCTTTATGGTCCACCACCGCAATAGAAACTAAAAGCTTTAAGGATGCTTATGATAAATGAATATTATACTAGTAGTAATAATGGTAAACATTATATAATTAGGTGGGTTTTTAAACGTATTTTCTTAAAAAGTATTTTTCTGTACGTGTGAGAATTTGAAAAAAGATCCCAACAAACATTACTCATACGCATCCATGCCAAGCTATTCTCCTTTTCTCAAATGACCTCGGGTGGATTTGCAAGCCTGTTAGCTACCTGAGGGAGTCGCTAGAGACCGGTAAGATCAGAAAATCCCTGCAGACAATGGTGGACTAATGTGCATTCCCAATGAAGCTTCCAACCACTCGTCACAATCAAGACTCAAAGATGAACAGTGGTGTTCAGCTTGGTGTTATAAGAGTGCCTCAGACTGACGTGCCACCAGGGAGGGCCCCACAAATGTGTCTTAAAGTATCCAAAAAGATTAATATCTAATATTGTTTGTACTCCATGACTTAAATAAACATGCACATTGCAATGAGCCATCTGTAGCTTTTTCATGTTCTCATATGGGTTGCATGGTATGAATATATGTATTTTTTAAATGTTTCTTTTATGTGCCTAGAGAGATTAATCTAAAATGAAATAAAAACGAAAAAATCTGTTGACGGCTTCATTGAAATGAGAATTACATATTTATAGATGGTCAACAGAACTGAAGCGGCATGGGTGGGAGAACACTGAAGAATGAAAACATCTGAGGATACTCACAGAACTTCCTGTTGACCTCGTCTGTGTTCTGTGTTTCAAATAGCTTCCTATTTCCTTTAGCGCACTACATTAGACTGGAAACCAGTAGTGCACTATATAAAGAATATGGTAATTTGGGGGTATTCAGTTCTGGCTACTGATTGTCAAACCTCCTCCAATGCATTTCAAAATGCCAGACAGAGTCCAATACATTAGGGAACCATGAACCACATTAAAGCAGCGTCAACAAATCAGTATTTACAGAGAGTTGTACAGTTCAATCATTCTATAGGATGATGTAAAGTATAGCAGCAATCCTGCATTCAACTTAATAAGTTCAGTTACGAAGTGGTCAGGTACCAGCATAATCATACGACATACTATATATTGGACATTGACCAACAGTCATGTACAAGTCAAAGGTTTGGACACATTTACCTATACATTAACTCTGACAACAACAGATTGTAAACCCAATAAACAAAGACTTTAGTACTGGTTGTCCCGATTCGCTTTTATTGGCCTCCATTTCCCTACATGTCTTTTCCTTAACGACCAAATTCTCAACATCACAGTGTCTTAGTGAAAGCTCTTAGCCCACCCTGTGTTAATTGCAATGCCATGCTTATTTGTCACGTAGAAACCAGCTAGTGTGGTGTAATTACAGGAGGCCTGTGTACCTCTGATACATTATTCCTGAGTGCGTGTCACGGCATGGTAATGAGCTAATGTATTCTTGCTGTTATTGTAATTAGGAGACCATGCTCAGTAATGGAGGTTGGAGGGCTAGCATCAGGGCTATGGGCTGTGTCCCTAAAGGCTCCCTGTTTCCTAAACCGCGCATTGCTATTGACCCAAGCCTTATTTGTAGCAGTGCATTACGAAAGGAATAGGGTGCTATCTGGGATGATCCCTAAGGCAAGCAGGTGGCTCAAAATCTGTGGGTCACCGTACAGAGAGGGTCACTGCAGATTTATCCATCTGCAGAACTAAGCGTTACATTTTATAAGACATCAGAAACGTAATCCAATCTGTATTCGATTAAATTAAATTCACTGTAGTTTCAATATTTATTTTCTTTGCTAATAATGTGGCCTCATTCAGATAGTTCTAGTGGAATTATCTTCAAATAAAATTTTCTAATGCATAAGTTAAAAGCATGGGAGTATTTTCAAAATCAGTTTCAACAATTTCCAAGTGCGTTCCAATATTTTATTACTGTTTTTTGAAAGGAATAAGATTGAATACTTCCAAATATCTGAAAGTAATTAAAATTGGTCTAAGGAACATTTGAACCCTGTTTTGTTCAACACTGAGCCTTAATACTTACTGCCTGACAATAGAATGAACAATAATTTAAAATAGTCAAATATGAGCATGTTTTGCTAAAGAGTGAATACAAATAATCCCATATCTAGATGTTGCATAGCTATGTGTTCCACAATCAGTTGTGTGGCATGTGGTCTATCATAGTAATCACCTGGTGTTACTTCATTTCCCACAAAATTAAATTTTCATGAATTCTACCATGAATAACCAACCAAGAAAAATATTTTTCATTAGGCCCACTCAGTCTTTATTCATCACTCAGCCTTTATTGCACATTTCTTAAAAACGGGTTTAACTTTCCTCATATTTAAACCAAATTAGTTGGTTATGTATTCTTTCTTCATGTGATGCTTATTGTTCTTTCTAATGGACAGTTTTACTGATTGGTTACTATTAATTGTTTGCACAGAGGACCTAGATTTGAAATGGTTTCAAATGGATATAATACATATGCCTGATGTGGTACGAATGTACTTGTCCAATATATTTAGCACTTTGTTTGGGCAAAAGCATTGCAATCAAGCGCTCCCAACTCATCTTGAGCAAATATCAGTTCTCCCATATTTGAAGGGTGCTGTTTTCAAATGCTGTTTTTAGATATCTCCACAGTATTCCAATAGGATTTACATCTGTATACATTGCTGGCCACCAGAACAGTCAAGATTTTTGTCTTGAGCCTTTCCTGCGTGGTTTCTGAAATGTGCCTAAACTCTTTATGGGTGCTTTTCGTTTGATGGAGTCAAATTACTCTGGGTTCGACATTGCACTCCAAAATGCCCCAGTATTCTCCAGATTTCATGATGTCATGCCAAGGGCAGTAAATCAACACTAAAACATCCCTGAACATCCTCCATGTTTGACTGTGGCGAAGGGGTACCTTTCTTAGAAGGATACATTTTGTTACCAGTAAACATAGAGCAGGTCTGCTTCAAAAATGTGGTCTCATCCATCCACAGGTGACTGTCCCAGAAGGATTGTGAGATTGTGTTGCAATTTGAGATTTTTGTAACTTGTGTCTGAAGGTCAGCTTGAATCTTTATGACAGTTGATTGAGATGCTTTTTTCAACATTTGAACAAAGTGGCAAACTTCCATTAGGTTTTCTCTTGAGGCCACATCCAGGGAGTTTGGTATAAGTCGCATTGACATTTAACTTCTTTATAACGTTATGTACGGTGGAAACTGGAACATCAAGGTCTCTGGAGATTGACTTGAAATCTTTAAATTGTCCATGCTTGCCTACAACCTTGTTGATCAGATTTTCTGGCTTTTCTGTACGCTCATTGCAGTATACACAGTGACACATAACAGGAGAATAAGTGACACATAACAGGAGCATGAGAAAATAAAATAAAAATCTACACAAACAGGTCAAAGTAAAAAAAAATACCAGCTATCAAATAATTTTTAACTACCACCCCATATCCCAAAAAAGTTGGGAGGCTAAATTGAAATGTAAAGAATAACAGAATACAATGATGTGCAAAATATTCTATAGAAAGTAGTACAAGGACAACAGAGTAAATGTTGATACTGAGAAATGTTATTGTTTCTTGAAAAATATGCCCATTTTGAATTAGATGCCAGCAACACGTTTAAAGAAACTGTGACAAAGGCAAAAAACGATTGGAAAGGTTGTGTAATGCAAAAAAAATAAACTTTGTGCTTCATCTCACCAACCAATTAAATGATTAATTGGCAACAAGTAAGTAAAATGATTGGGTTTAAAACGAGTATCCCAGAAAAGACTAAAGATGGGGAGGCATTTATCACTCTGCAGAGGCAAGACTGCACAGGCAAATAGTGCATCAATTTAAGAATAACGTTTCTCAACTTAAAATTGCCAAGAGTTTAGGGATCTCATTACTTACAGTTCATAATATAATTTAAAGATTCTGAGAGTACAGAGAAATCTCTGTACGCAAGGGACAAGTCCAAAAACCAGTATTGGATGGCCATGATCTTCGAGTCCCCAGGCGACACTTCATTAAAAACAGACATGATTCAGTACTGGACATTACAGCATGGGCTCAGGTACACTTATGTCCCTGCATCCACAAATGCAAGTTAAAACTCTCCATTCAAAGAAGAAAGCATATACAATGGATATAAATGTTTACATACCCCTGTTAAAATGGCAGGTATTTGTGATGTGAAAGAATGAGACGAAGATAAATCATGTTAGAACATTTTTCACTTTTGTGAGCTGTAATGTGTACAAATCAATTGAAAAACAAACTGAAATCTTCGAGGGAGAAAAATGAAAAATAAAAACCTTACAATAACCTGGTTGCATAAGTGTGCACACCCTCATATAACTTGGGATGTGGCTGTATTCAGAATTAACCAATCACATTCAAACTCAAGTTAAATAGAAGTCATAACTCACCTGCCATCATTTAAAGTGACTCTGATTAATCACAAATAATGTTCAGCTGTTCTAATAGGATTTACCTGACTTTTTCATCTTAGAGCAAAAGCCATGGTCGACAGAGAGCTTCCAAAGCATCAGAGGGATCTCACTGTTGAAAGATATTAGTCAGGAGAAGGGTGCAAAATAATTTCCAAAGCATTAGATAAACCATGGAACAAAATGAAGGCAGTCATATGGCACAACAGAGACATTACCAAGAACTGGACTTCCCTCCAAAATGTATGAAAAGACGAGAAGAAAACTGGTCAGGGAGGCTTCCAAGAGGCCTACAGCAACATTAAAAGGAGCTGCAGGATTTTTGGCAAGTACTGGCTGTGTGCAACATGTGACAACAATCTCCTCTATTCTTCATATGAATTGGCTATGGTGGTAGGGTGGCAAGCCAGACGGCTTTTCTAACTAATAAAAAAACATCCAAGCACGGCTGAAGTTTGCAAAAAAAAACATAAAGTCTCCCAAAAGCATGTGGGAAAAGGTATTATTGTCTTAAGAAATCAAGGTTGAACTTTTTGGCCATAATTCCAAAAGGTATTTTTGGTGCAAAAACAACACTGTACATCACCCAAAGAACACCATACCCATAGTGCAGCATGGTGGTGGCAGCATCATGCTTTGGGGCTGTTTTTCTTCAGTTGGAACCAGGGCCTTAGTCAAGGTGGAGGAAATTATGAACAGTTCCAATTACAAGGCAATTTTGGCACAAAATCTTCAGGCGTCCATTAAAAAGCTGAAGATGAAGTTCACATTTCAGCACAAGAACAACCCAAAGCACACATCCAAATCCACAAAAGCATGGCTTCACCAGAAGAAGATTAATGTTTTGGAATGGCCCAGCCACAGCCCAGACCTGAATCCAATTGAACATCTGTGGGGTGATCTGAAGAGGGCTGTGCACAGGCGATGTCTGCAATCTGATAGATTTGGAGGGCTTTTGCAAAGAAGAGTGGGCAAATATTGCCATGTCAATATGTTTTATGCTAATTGACTCCTACCCAAAAAGACTGAGTGCTGTAATAAAATCAAAAGGTGCTTCAACAAAGTATTAGTGTGCACACAACAAAGGGTGTACACATTTATGCAACCAAGTTATTGGGAGTTTTAAATGTATTGCCCCTCAAAGATTTCAGTTTGTTTTTCAATTGAATTGTTCACGTTATAGGTCACATTAAAGATGGAAAAAGTTCTGACATGATTTCTTTGTCCTGGCATTTTACAGAGGTGTGTAGACTTTTTATATCTACTGTAGAAACAAGATCCAGAAACACGTTGTCTTCTCTGGGGCCAAGATCACTTAGAATAGACAGAGGCAAAGTCGAAAACTGTCTTGTGGTCTGACAAATGAAAATTATTTTTGGGAATCATGGAGGGCATGTCCTCCAGACTTAAGAGAAGGACCATCCGGATTGTAATATGCACAGTTTAAAAGCCAGCATCTGTGATGTTATGGGGGTGCGTTTCTGTACATGGCATGGGTGACTTGCACATCTTTGAAGGCATTATTAATTCAGAAAAATGGGTATGTATTTTTCTAAAAACAAAAACATTTCTCAGTTTTAACATTTGGTATGTTGTCTTTCCACTATTTTCTATTAAATACATGGATAAATCATTTGCACATGATTGTATTTTGTTTATATTTGCATTTTATGCTGTGTCCCAACTCTTTTGGGAACAAGTTTGGATTTTTGTGGAATACATGGTTTTAGTCAATGTTTTTAACTGTAAACCAAAATAGAGTAAAAACAGCAACATATTTTTGGTATTTTAACAATTTTCTAGACGGACTCATTTCAGTAAGGTGCAACGGTGCCAATACCTTGGTCTATGTGCAATATTCTCCACTGTGAACACAAAAGCCCTACTTGCTGCTGTACTGCATAGTGTACATTTATCAACCGCATAATTGCCATCATTTTCACAACACGCCAACCCACCAAGACAATAAACTAGACTGCTGGTTATGTACACTTTGATCCTTTTGTGATTCTATGATGAACTTGGTCCTGCTGGCTTTTTCACAGCAGGAGCCACAGTGAGAAAAAGGCAACAGAAAGAGACACATATACATCAGAACACTATCCTGTCTTGTCAAGGAGACATACAGATCAGATAAGACAAGACAGGATAGTGTGCTGATGAATATGAGTTTTTTTTCTTTGTTTTGTAGCTTCTAAAATATGTTTTTCAAAAACCAAATGCTCATCTGGTAAGTGCTAAAAATCAGGAGGACAACTTCAGATGCGCATGGAATGTGCTTTGTAAGGATTTTTGTAAAATGACAGAAACTGTCAACAGAAGCCAGAGACACAGGAAGACAACCAGTAATGTCCTTAGTGGTCCAGTAATGTCTTTGGTGGTCTTACATACTTTTCTTTAAGGCCACATAGATATTAAAAAGGGATTTAGTTTGTAATAAGTAGATGTTGTAGGTCATAAGAGGATGGACTGTGTAACTGATCCAATTTAGGGGTGTTGAAAGAGGGTGATCATTGCACAAGTAATTATGCACAAACATCTTTCCCTACCTTGTCTATAGTATGTCTCCGGTTTCCTTCAGATTTCATTAAAAACAATGGCAGAGTTCAGGCTATCTCTGTGTTTGCCAGTTGACTACACCATAAAAGTCAGAGTCTCATTGCTCCCTGTTGTGTGATAAGCTGAGTGCACAAATTGGAAACTGGACTGATTACGTCTCAATAGAGGCATGAAACCCTGACACTCATTTCACATTTACTTTGTCAATTTCTGTCTCTCTTCTCTCACTACTTACAAAATGTCATTCTCCTGTGATTATCTTTATCCATCTAATTTGGTGTGGCAGGCAGCCTAGTACTGGTTATACCATAGCGAAAATATCGTGTTGTGCCTTTCAGAAAGGCATATAACCAAAAGTTCTCCTTTAAGTAACTGGAAACATGTCCACTAAATTTCTAAAATGTAATGTTGTCAAATTACAGCCATCAATGAACGAAAATAAGATAAACAAACTGTGAGAAAAAGGACACAATGACAGTAACGCAGCAATAATGAGAAAATACCAGGGTAAGCTTATAGACCGCGCCTTCCAAAAGGTGGTCAGCATTTATAGAGCACATGTCAAACGCGCCAGGGGTGTGGATCCCAGACAAACAACCAAACATATAGATTTCGATAGAAACATTTACTTTATTTTTTGTATTTGCCTCGTTTGCACGTGTTCAATGCCATTTTGAAATTGCCATTTGTACTCGAACAGCTATCATCCCATTTGTAACAAACACTATACCTAATACTAGTAACATTTCTGCCCACCTCTATTTGCCTTATTGTACATTTAGTACTGCTCATCTACCCCAACCACTGGTAATATGCATATACTTAATACATGTCAATGTTCTGCCCACCTCTATTTGCACTTCTGCTTAGATGGTAACTGCATTTTGTTGTACTGTACATGTACTGTTCAATGACAATATAGTTGAATCTAATCTTACAAGGGAATATTATGCCTGGAGCCAGCACTGGTTATCCCCTCAGTCATAACTCAATCCTGCAACCATATCCCTAATCCTATGGCTAGCTATTGGTAGGGGGTAGCTCAAGCCGAGGGTAGATCATCCTCCCAGATGCCAGCCTCATCCAAATGTGGAAGCGGATGGTGGAGATATGCAGTGCCGGCGTTTCATTCACGCTTTGCATTGGTTCAAACTCCGTCGGTTGTCGGACCCCCAGCTGAATCTCCCGGCGACTGGAGAGGAGGAAAGGGTACAGATAAAACGTCCAGATACTGATCACCGGTAGCGATGTTCTCACGCTACAGTTAAGGGGGTTTCGTTTAGTAGTATGATAGAGAGCACTGTATCCAACTGTTTTGCTGTTCGTCCTCATCCACATCACAGCACACAAAACATTGAAAGCCACATACAATCAAGTAAGAGTGATGTTCGCAACCGAGATAACCGCTCGTGAAAATACACACACAAACTCCCAATGTCCCATTTCATTGACACTTACAGTACATTCATTAAACAAGGTAAGATAAAAAAGGGCCTTTTAACAGTGCATATTGTTTTTATGTTTACCTATAACCGCAAGGGCAGAGATTTTGACCATTCTAATGGTCGCTCGGATGACAGATACTGAACTAGTTACTCACCCTTTCCATAGAATATATGAAACACTGTCCCAAACTGGCAATTCCTTTTGTCATGCACCACTTCTGACTGTGGCCAAGAAAAGACATAGGGTGCCATTTGGGACAAATCATGATATCCACTGCTGTTCCACAAACAGTTTGGATGTAATCCTAAAGAATGGAACTCCAAGGAAAGTCCAGTGTCACCTCCCATCGTCTACTTCTGAAAAGTTAAATTAGATGGCCGCTCTGACCTTCACTAATGAGTTTTAAGGGGATAAGTAGAGTGGTATGAAATTGGGAATCTCTGCATGAAAGTTATATACTCCTCAATCAATGTATGTAGCATTTCTGTGTACAATTACAATTATAGCCAGGATATACATTTTGTTCTCTCAGCAAAGGCATGAATTATTGCTTACAACACACCAAGACTTTTCCACTGGCAAAACCAAATCAAAGTGATTTCATTTTTCAAGGCACAGCAGGGGAATTTGCAGACCAAATGTCACTGTATTTGCAGTGAGCTCCATGCAGTGAATTCCTCGGAGATTATGCCTCCCACTGTGCTTTATTGAAGCTAATGTACCCAGTGTGCAATGATTATCAGCCAGTATCGTGTTCCTTGTATAGTATTTATGGTGCCTTTCTCCCAGTGTCTGAGAGTGCCGAGGAAAATTAAGAGGACATTCAGCTTAGAGGTGAATCAACACAACATGGAGGTATGTAAACTGTTACCATAAAACAATGTGCATAACCACATTTGACCAATTCATTCATACATTCGAACACTGACAACCGAACTCATAGACTGACACACTAAAACCAAACGACAACAACCCTTTACAATACTCGTACACACGCATGCCGTTAACACACTGCCGACACACATGCACACGCACCAGAACAAAAGGGATCAGCAGACAGACCCGAAACCAGATACAGAGGTAAAATGTATGACACGCACAACACAACAGAACAACTATTTGTTGCTATGTAAATACAGACAGGAGGGACCAGATAGGATTTACAAAATCCTCCATTTATTAAAATGCCACAGGCTGTTTGTACATCTGTCTGCTCTGTACAGCAGGAATTATCTGACGCCCTGCCAAGCAGCAACAGTGGTAGGAGTTTGAAAAGAATTATGCCAATATTCCATTCTTGTTGGAGGATTGTCTACATTATCTTCCAGATTTCCGTAACAAAGTTTCCAGTAGAAAACATTCTTTGGGTACTGGCTTCTATACATTAATTTTCTAACTGTAATGTGAAGTATAAATTCATTCTTGATCTCAAGTTCAAATCTCAAGACTAAGGTGAGGCAAGGGCAGAGGTAGAACAAATAAACTCTTGGTAGTCACAAAATGGCTGACACACTAAAAGCACCTTGAGATATTTGTTTGGAAAATATATACTCTGCCCTAGGGAAAAATGTAGAGACTGGCAAACTGTTCACTTGATTACATGGCCAGAAGTTCCTAGTTTAATCTACACCACAGTTTTTCATCTCCTTCAAGAGGGAGTCCAACAGATCTCATGTAGTGTTTCCGGACCCCACATGTATAGTAAAATCACACACCCAAGAACTGATCATGCAGAAAGCAGAAAAGGACGTGGATAAGCCAGATGCAGACACTGTATTTATATAGCCCTAATATAACAGAGCAATTTTATGTCACTCTGTTTGTAGAAATAATCTATAATTTACTGGTTTGTCAAAGTTATTTATCTCAGTAAAAATGAATGTTTGGCAGGATATCTCAGTGAATCTCAGTAAAACAGCTCTAACTTTTAAACCCAAGCCCAGCTTTGTTGATGTGCTTCTGTATATGTTTGTTGGTGAGAGGTAAAAAGAAGGGATTCAAGTAGTAAATGTGAATGTCATCTTTGTCTTTCTATCACTGGCTGACTTTTGTGAAACAAAAACAAAATTGACAAAAAAAACGTACAGAATCCTTAATGGGTAGAGAAGTTGAAAACAGAGCAGAAATCTCAGGAGTATAGAGCTAAGCAGACTGTGATCTCATGTTCAGTTTCCCACACCCACTCAGCAACAGGAACCCTGTTACTAGTGTACTCTGTATCCTCTCCCTGTCCCTAGCTTTCTACTTATCTGTCTGTTGATCTCTATTCATTTCAAAGCAAAAGAGAAATCACCTTTTCTTATGAAGGAAAAAAAAGATTTATTGGGAGATGTATCTAACTTTAGACTGTAGGATGGTCACTTGGTTTACTCAAACTATGTGGGGAAAAAAGGGTTTCAGATAAGATTAAGATCATCCATGAAGGAGACAAAAACAAAATCACGTCAACCACGGTGTGTCTTTTACAGATTAACCAACCAATGGATTGGCTTTTAAACCATAACCAATAATCCAGGCATTTAAGCAAAAAGGATGCAACAGAAGGTTTATCCTGAAGACATTGCCCCATCTGCTGTTCATACAAAATTAGACCAAATAAGCATTTGTAATTTGATGTAATTCCCTCCCTTCACCAAAAGATGGTGCTGAAAGTACTAATAACTCAAATCCAGGTTTGGCTTGTGTAGATATGTTTAGGCCGTTCAAATGACCTGTGTAACGCCTTTATTGGACTGTAGGCCTTGATTGGATGGTAGCAGTAGCTACGTAGGCCTAAACCTGCTGAACTGTAATCTAACCCCAACAATACACAGTCTAAAAGAAATTTTAACAAATACCTAACCAACCATGTGGGCCAGAACCAGTTCTCCGAGATAAGGTAAGGTCAGTATACAACCTTGTGTATCCTTACATTTAAAAATGCATTTTCAGTTGTAATCTGTGCTGTAATTAGGTTGTGTATCATCTGTGGACATTTATTTCCTTATATTGAAATGTTTTTTTTAATTGCTCTCGATAGTTAGTATTCAACTCTCACCCTTGAAGGCACCACCGCACTGGCCTAGGAAAAACAAATGTTCCTAAAAGGCCAGGCAAAATAAAAATCTATTAACATTGGTGTTATTGCTTGACTAATAACATATATAGCCTAAACTAGCATGCTCTTGGCCCACTAAATTGACAAATACCAAACTCAACCAAATGAATTAGACAATCAGCCTTAATATTTAATATAATTTCATCTGATTAAATTATCTATTTTTTGTTGCCTAACCTTCCTGAGATTCTAGATAGCATGCATTGCTAGGTTGTATGGCTTGGAGGAACCATACAGCAGAAATTGCAAAAAAAGGCAGATATGAAATTGTCCAACAATCATTTTAAAGACTAAAATTAAAATGTTCGTTTCAGTTAATCCTAAATATAATACATTGTGCCAGACAGTCATTCATGCAATGGTGTGCAAAATCTTGATCCTACTAAACAGCTATTTCTATTAATATACAATCTCCTCGTTCACAACCGCCAAAAAGTTAACATAGGCCAAAAGTAGCAAGCTAATGTAGAACTGTAACTTTGGTCAAATATTTAACAAGAATATTACGTAAATGGCCAAAGATTTAGCCTGGGATACTCAAACGAACACCAAAACGTATTCACAATTATTCTAATCAATGAATAAATTATTGGCAAATGTCAGTGCGGGAGAGAAGACCATATAATTAATGAATATAATTAGGAACGTTTACATTGAGGTGATGGCAGTGTCTACACCTTTGAGTTATTGGACTCCAACAATTTCGGACATGATTGTCATAAGTATTATCTGGAGGTATTTCACCATACTGCAAAGAGCGAAAATACACGCTACACATAGTGACAGTCCTTCTACGGCAGAATGTTGATTATACTGCATCCAAAATGTTTTGTACATGTTTTTCGCTGATGAAAATTCCAGTTCCCTACCTTTTCTCGGATGATTACCTTTCCCACAAAATTCCCAACACCCATGCAGAGAAAAACCCACACAAAAATGCACCAAACTGAATCTATGCAGATCAGGTAGTATCTTATTCTTAATCTGTAATTAAATATATTGCTTTTTTATATGGTGGTAAAAGCTTGCCACTTAGTTTACTGTGTTTCTATTTGGCTTGTAAGCGTGTAAAAAGTGGTGTTTTCTGATCTGACCAAACCAAATAGTACTTTTTGTCAATCAGTAAAAAAAACATTTAGAAGAGATTGCTGAATACACAGAAAATAGTAAACGCAAAATGAATCAAATCGATCAGCATTCCTTACCAGTTGCTCACTGGGAAACACCTGTAAATATACAAATGGTTATTGAACTAGTAAAGCTCTACAATACATATATTAAGACAGAGACAGAAAGTTATTAAGGTATTGTCATAATCTTTATATACTTAGAAGAAATGTTAAAACCATTACATGCAAAACCAACATAACATAATGTCTCAAATGAAAAGCAGGAAGGAAGGAAAGAGGGAGGGATGCTACATTTTGCCTAGTTTAAATGTCAACAGCCTTGCTGGCAAAACTAGTAAAAATAAATGTAGGCTCCCTTTGCAACATAACTAATTTACAAATGCTGAGGGGACAGAACCGAAGTACCATACCTCCAACTAACTCCAAAGTCAGCCACTGGCTGTCTCATGTGCACATCATATTTTACACTTCACCAGAATGATCTAGATCTCAAGAACCCTGAACACATTACACTAAAATCAAATGATTACAATAAGCGGGTACAGTCATGTATTTCTGTCCACCAATTGCAAATGGTTTTGAATAGGTCTTCAAGGTTTTGGTTTTCTCTATCAAAAATGAAGCATGGAAAACCTTGTTCCACAGTGTGTTGTCTGCTGGTTATGAGGTCCAACGCCACCAGGCCACTTTCATCCTATCCCATATTGCATCAATAGAGTCAAAAGCTGGGCGGACATCCAGAATGGAGAACTGATAGTTGTCCTTGTTAATCTCTCCGTCGTAATAATCAATTACGTAGCGGACTTCCTTCCCACAGCGGTCGACAATCCAGTCATGGCGGTCGAACGGCAATTCATACCTGAAGAGAATTAGAATTTAGAATAAAATACATACATTCACTGATCATCCATAAGATTATGACCACCTGTCTAATACTGTGTAGGTCCCCCTTTTCCTGCCAAAACAGCCCTAACCCGCTGAAGCATGGACTCCACTAGACCTCTGAAGGATTATTGGGGCATCTGGCACGAAGACGTTGGCAGTAGAGTCCTGTAAGTTGCGAGGTGGGGACTCCATGGATCGGACTTGTCCAGTACATGCCACAGATGCTCAAATGCATTAAGATCTGGGGAATTTGGAGGTCAAGTCAACCCCTTGAACTCATTGTTGTTTTCCTCAATCCATTCCTAAACCATTTTTGCTTTGTGGCAGGGTGCATTATCCTGCTGAAAAAGGCCAATGCCATCAGGGAATACCGTTGCCATGAAAGAGTGCACATGGCCTGCAATCTATGTAGGTGGTACGTGTCAAAGTAACATCCACATGAATGGCAGGAACCAAGGTTTCCCAGAACATTGCCCAAAACATCACATTGCCTCCGCCGGCTTGCCTTCTTCCCACTGTGCATCCTCGTGCCATGTGTTCTCCAGGTAAGTGATGCATGCGCCCCCAGCCATCAACGTGACGTAAAAGGAAACATGACTCATCAGACCAGGCCGCCACCTTCCATTGCTCTGTGTTCCAGTTCTGATGCTCACACGCTCATGGTAGGCGCTTTCGGGTAGTGGGCTGGGGTCAGCAGGGGCACCCTGGCTGGTCTGCGGCTATACAGCCCGATACGCAACTAACTGCGATGCACTGGGTGTTCTGACACCTTTCTATCAGTAACAGCACTTTTTCAGCATTAATGCGCCTTGGCCGCCCATGACCCTGTCACAGGTTCACCATATTTCCTTCCTTGGACCACTTTTGATTAGTGGTGACCACTGCAGACCAGGTACATCCCACAAGGGCTACACTTGCCCATTTTTCCTGCTTGTAACACATCGACATTGAGGACAGAATGTTCACTTGCAGTCTAACATATCCCACCCACTGACAGGTGCCATGAAAACGAGATGATCAGTGTTATTCACATTACCTGTCAGTGGACATAATGTTATGTCTGAACCGTGTATATTTAAATGTTATGTTTTAAGTTGGACTGAGGCACAGATACGCAAAGTGTACAATGTTGTCTCCCACCACACAAAAAAAGATTCTCTGCACATCTAAAATTGTGTATTTGTATGTACAGTAAAACATTTCAACGTGGAAAGTATATAATTTACAACTTTGAACAGCTATCCTCTCACCCCATCCAATGACGCATTCGAGCCCTAGGGGAGAACTCCTTTGCTTTCCCTCCAAACCGTTTTAGGGAAGGACCGCATGGACATTCCCTAACAAGACAAAAAGTGCATTTAAATTTAAAACCAGTTGGTACAATGACTGATATATTATCACAGCAATTTCTTCACTGAACACAACTTTTGACCAGAGCACATATACAAGAAACAGGTTGACATTTTACACATACCCAGCACGAAGGGCCTCCCACTTCAGAATCTCCTGCCATGCCTGTTCATTGTTGGTGTTGTGGATCTTGATGATGTTGGACATATCCTCCTGGCCTAGATCATCTTCCTTCCATCGCCACCTGGTGTTTGAGAGGTAGACATGGCAAGTTAGAAACCATTTCTGCCATCTCAATTTCTAATCTAAGGGTTACAACAAGATCAAAGCATCTGCACTTGTGTCTGTGGAAGGAAATCTTTCCGCTGCTTCTCCTGATGTATTTCAGCCATATCCCTTGTAAACTGCATTACTGTGGTAAGGCATTAGCATGACATCATCCGTGTAGCCTCACCCCTTCCTGAGCATAGCGTTCCAGAACATCTGTTCAGAGGGGTAGACCCAATTCTTATCAGTCCCAGACCGGGGAATGGTGGACTCCTCTCTGTTGACCGGCAGAGGGAAGGGTTGGTCTGGAGAAGGAATCTGGTTGGGGGGAGGCATCTGTGCAGATGGATGACATGTTTAAATATTAGCTTGTTATTTGGCCCGAAATGAGGGGTTAAAAGAAAAAAACACCACATTTTGGATTTCGGCCAAAAAAAAAGGGTTATTCGTTTTTCTCCACCTATTCTTCTTTTAAAAAAAATCTATTCCGCAGACTTTCCTGACTTGCCTTTCACACAGAACACCCATCAACCAGCAGAGGAAAACCAGGTGACCATAAGAGATGTTTAACTAAGAGCAACCTGCTAGCTACCCTGGCAGAAGTAAACAGTTGTACACGTACAGGCTTAACCACTGTACTGACCATGTTAGTAGGGTCGATGTCCGACTGGCCCTGTCCAGCAGCTGCTGCCTTCATGGGACATCCCACAAACTCATAGGCCCGGTCCTGGTGCACAGGTCCAATAGCAGGAGGCGTCTCTCCTGTAGGGGCACTGCCCGCGTGCACTGCCCCAACCGTGTTTGATTTGTCTCCTGTAGGGGCACCATCCTGGTGCATGGGGCACCCGGATGGAGGAGCAACTACCCAGGGGACAGATTTAAAAATCCCATTTAAAATGCAGATTTAGGGAGTAGGGTTTTTCCAAGTCAAGTAGGCCACAGGAATAACATGTACCCCAAAAATCGATCCATAAAAATATAGCTCTTCTCATTCATCCGACAAAATGGTAAGCAAAGCTCAGCTAAATCTACTACCGGCCTTGTTGCTGAAACAGAGACGGAGCCTACCTTTGACTGGTTCCTGTGCCTGGTGCATTGGACAACCTTCTGGTGGGGCCACACCAACACCAAATGCTGGAGAGGGAGAGGCCACTATAGCTTGGGCCTGGACTGTGGGTGGGGCAGGACTGGACATTGTGGCACCCATCCTGACTGACCAGCCTCGACCTAGCCAAAAAAGACAATGTTAGATTGTAGACTGAGAGAAGAAATGTGCTCAGGTTCAGAACTAGCCTATTATTTTATGCTGACAAGAAACCATCCACCAAAGGTTTGACATCACACCTTTTACTGCTCTAAATACATTGGTAATCGGTTTATAATATCATTAGGGAATCTCTGGGTATATGATATATTGCCAATATGCCACGGCTGGGTCAAGTGATGTATCCAGAAACAGCGCGATGCCTCATTGCCAAACGGTGGATGTCCACCTGCATTTGGGCTTTCACGTGTACTAGCTCTTGTACAGCTAACAAGTTAGTACAGCTACATTGTAGTATGATGTCCATCCACACATGTAAGGATACCCGATTGTTAGGTTAATGAAAGTTAATGGGCCACCTCGAAACGAGTAATGGTTCTTCTCCACTTTATCGTTACTGATAACCCTTTGGCACTTCCTATTCTCAGCCATGAGCGAGGGAGGAAGACAAACATTTATTTCTTTGTTATTTTTGTAATCTTGTCACAACCGATTTTAGGTGTCATAGGAGCTGGTTATGTAGCTAATATTGGTGTATTTATGATTGTACGGTAGAGATTATTATGAAAGTTTACCAGACACATATCATAATTGGCTGTGAAATTGGCAAGCGAAATTCGTCTCACATTTGTATAATTTAGCCGGTGGCTCTATTTTTCATCGCCTCAGCATCTCACACTGCCTTGCGTACATGGTCACGTGACTCAATTGAAAATGAAGTTCGACTCTTTATACTTAGTCGGATCTTGTCGAGTCGTACAGTAAACACTGATTATTTCAAATAATTTCGATCATGAGGCAATATTGACTAAAGCACCCCACTCCCTCCAGCGGTCGGTGTACCATTCCGCTGCCAGTCGTTCAAATGACCGAAACAACCGTTCAATTGAACGATGAAACTGACCGAGTCAGTCGTTCACAAGTCTTTACTTAGACAAAGGCAGCGGCTCCGTGCTTGTTTTCATGTTTTTCATGGCATCAGTAATCAGCCAACTATATTAATTATTATTGTCTGCTTTCAATTATCATTTATAAAGATGTCATTATGATGTTCCTTCCTTTATCTCTGCGAATGCATATTGAAGTTGATCGGAGAACTGAGGTGGAAGACCGGGTATGAAGCATGTGATCATATTGCAGTAATCCGCTGACAAACGTTCGAATGAACAATACACTTGAACGAGTCAACGAGTCACAAAAAAAATATTTAAAACGAACGAATTGTTCGCGAACTGCACATCACTTATACCTAGTGGACATCTACCGTAAACCGTTCAGCCTAGATATTGCCCCCATGGGGTAACGGAAGTAGACATTGGGGGAAAACGTCAGTCAATCATTCTTTTATATGTAAAATATCTAATTTGCAGGAAACAGTATTGTATCAAACGTAGATGAGAAAGACACTGGGCAGGTTACAGTACTTGATAGTTATGGGTAGGTTTGGACACACTGAAGTTAATGTAGCCAGGTACGGTCAATGTCTGTTACTGCTAGCATTTAGACAGCACACTTACAAATGTGCTTCCGTGTGTATGCCTGGAAAAGGTGCTACTATACTAGGGTGAACATACGTCCCGGTTGGCCCGGGACTGTCCCGGTTGGCCCGGGACTGTCCCGGTTTAAAGTTGGGCCCCGTTAATACCTGTAAAACACTAATATTTACGACATTCACTGCCAAATTGGCCAGGTTTTCACCACAATAATACAGTAATGTTTTCAAGTACGAGTCGGAGCCAATCTAACAACTGCGTAGAATTGCGGAACAAAGCAACAATTCTCATAAAAGCTGAAAGCGCATTACCTGCTCCACCAACCACAAGCACGCATGATGACCAATATGCGTGCATAAGCATCAGAGTCTTGTGAGCAACATTAAAAAATCACTTCCTGGTCACGAAAATAAGGATTTTTTCAAAATAAAAGAGACCAAAATATTACTTGAAAACTGACATAAATAGAGTTTATTAATTGTTTAAGAACATTTTCCTTTCAAAACATAGAAAACAATTCATGTTTGACCATATTAAAGAGTAAATTCAATAAAAAGTGGGTATTAACACATGTTCCAGGGGCAAAATTCAGAAAATGCCAATGACTGAATATGGAATAAATATTGCCTCACTGCTCATAAACTATTGAATATTCCACAGAGAAAGCAATGTAGGAACTGCTCAGGAGAGTGTGTAGAGTAATACAAACCTGTCAAACGATCGGTAATGGTGTACTACATCTAGCAACACAATATTTTCCACACCCTCTTTTTCCACAATGTCTCTCAATGGATATGAAATACATATTGCCCTATAGAGAAAAATACTATTCTATATACCACAGTGAATTGTAGGAAATGTTCAGGAGGGTCTACTGAGTAAATATCTGCAAAGAAATCAAGGGGCACTGTGTATGTGCAATTGTTGCTGGCTTTTTACTACACCCATTTCATTGGCCACAATGGAATTCAGTGGATATGAAATACATATGGCTCAATAAAAAAAATACTATTCTATATGCCGCGGTGAATGTATTGTAGGAAATGTTCAGGAGAGTCTAAACTGTGGTAATATGCAAAGAAATCAAGGGGCACTGGGTATTTGCAATTGTTGCTGGCTTTTTACTACACCCATTTCATTGGCCACAATGGAATTCAGTGGATATGAAATATATATTGCTCAATAAAAAAAATACTATTCTATATGCCGCGGTGAATGTACTGTAGGAAATGTTCAGGAGGGTCTAGACTGTGGTAATATGCAAAGAAATCAAGGGGCAGACGGAGAAGGACCTGCCGAACGTGCTGGACATGCTCCTTTGGGTCCCGGGAGAAGACGAGGATATCGTCTAAGTACACAAAGGTGAAACGGCCGGTCATGTCCCCCAGTACCTCGGTGATGAAACATTGAAAAACCTCCGGTGCATTAGTCAGACCGATTGGCATCACCGTGTCAAAATGGCCCATCGGCGTATTGAACCCTGTCAACCATTCGTCCCCTTCCCTGATCCTCACAAAGTGGTAGGAGTTGCGGAGGTCCAGCTTAGTGAAGATTGTGGCGCCCTGGAGGGAGTCGAAGGTGGAATTCATAAGGGGAAGGGGATACTTGTTTTTAACAGTGATGCTGTTCAGGCCCAGGTAATCCATGCAGGGACGGAGAGTGCTGTCCTTCTTTCCAACAAAGAAAAATCCTGCCGCCAGAGGAGAGGAGGACGGACGGATGCAGCCCGAGTCTAGGGAGTCCCTGATGTATCTTTCCATTGCCTCCCTCTCGGGCTTGGAGAGGCTGTGGTAATGAGAGCACGTCCTGTTTATTAAATACCTCCCCTATGTCGTGATAAATGGTGGACACTACAGATAGATCAGGAGTCTGAGAGCTGGGGGTCTGGGCATGCGTGGTCTGAGGACAGGCCGCGTGCAGGCAGTTGGCATGGCAAGCACAACTCCACTTGACGATGCGTCCTGCTGCCCTGTCGACCACGGGGTTATGCTTTGTCAGCCAGGGATAGCCCAAAACCAGCGGTATGTAAGGGGAGCTGGTTACGAGGAAGCGGATTGGTTACCGGACAGCAGTACTCTTACGGGTTCCATCCGAGACATAACCCTGGCCACACACCTGCCGTCCAAGGATACAGCGTTAATCGCCTCCTGTAGTGGTACCGTGGCAAGACCCAGTTGGGAGACCAAGGCGTAATCCAGAAAACGATTGTCCGCTCCTGAGTCGATCAGGGCCTGAATAATGAGGCCCTGTCCGTCATGGCAGATGGTCGCATAAAAGGGAACCCGAGTACAGGAGAGGTCCTTTACTGGGCTAGAAGCGCGCCCGTCCCGTCTAACTGAACACGACACAGGTGTGTCGGCTCGGTCTCCGAGCTCAGGGCAGTAGCTGGCGCTCGAACAGGGGAGCGTTCTCTGAGCTCAACTGGTCTGTGTAGAGGCGACGGGAGCGCTCCGCGATTTACTCAGTAGACCCTCCAGAACATTTCCTACAATACATTCACTGCGGTATATAGAATAGTTTTTTTTCTATAGGGCATTATATATTTCATATCCACTGAATTCCATTGTGGCCACTGAGATGGGTGGAGTAAAAAGCCAGCAACAATTGCAAATACACAGTGCCCCTTGATTTCTTTGCAGATATTTACTCAATAGACCTTCCTGAACATTTCCTACAATACATTCACCGCGGCATATAGAATAGTATTTTTTTTAATCGAGCAATATATATTTCATATCCACTGAATTCCATTGTGGCCAATGAAATGGTGTAGTAAAAAGCCAGCAACAATTGCAAATACACAGTGCCCCTTGATTTCTTTGCATATTACCACAGTCTAGACTCTCCTGAACTTTTCCTACAATACATTCACCGCGGCATATAGAATAGTATTTTTTCTATAGGGCAATGTATATTTAATATCCACTGAATTCCATTGTGGCCACTGAGATGGGTGTAGTAAAAAGCCAGCAACAATTGCATATACACAGTGCCCCTTGATTTCTTTGCAGATATTTACTCAGTAGACTCTCCTGAACATTTCCTACAATACATTCACTACGGCATATAGGATCGTTTTTTTTCTTTAGGGAAATATGTATTTCATATCCACTGAATTCCATTGTGGCCAATGGTATGGGCTGAGTAAAAAGACAGCAACTTCTGCAAATACACAGTGCCCCTTGATATTTTTGCATATTGTCACAGTATAGACTCTCCTGAACATTTCCTACTATAATTTAGTACAATATACATTAAGGAAAGTGATTATTTTTATTTTATTAAAATCGCGTTTTTTTCTGACTTCTATTTTGAAGGCAAAATCCTTAAACCGGAAGTCTTATTGTTGCTACGGAATCTCTAATGTTGCCGGCATGACGCTAATTGCATAAGCGTATACATGTGCGCGTGCATTAACGTGCGGTTACACAAGGGTCCCGGTTTGGGGGTTTAAAATGTGGTCACCCTACACTATACTGTAACTAACTTAAATTAACCACATGTGTAGAAACTACCGAAAGGGTTCCAAAGTTGTTGCATAGGCGAGGAAACGCTTGCTGTTATTGTAGGTAACCAAAAAACACATGCAGCTAGTTTACTAGTAGGAAGGTTAAAATTATTAGATGGGTAACATGGCACTCTAGCAACCTTCCATTTAGTTTAAAACGAGATGCCATTTTTAACTGTCCCATCATCCGATGTTACCGTCTCATATGCTACCATTCATACCAAAATCAATCACACATATTACAATCAATTTACTACCAACCTCAAGTGATAGGAAAGTATCCCCAATGTCAAGCACTGATATTAACGTGCGGCCGCTTCCCACAATGCACTTTTTTCTTCTTGGTGGGATTTTACGGCAGTTGGCATCCAAAAATATTGCTGCACTATCGCCACCTACTGTGCTGGAGTTTGAGTCTTTCAATGATTTGGGGAAGTATCTAAAAATGGTTTCGTGCTGTCGTAATGTGGTATTGTTTGTAGATTGATGGCAAAACAATTGCTAAATCAATTATGAATTCAGTCTATATCACAAAAAATGTGGAGAAAGTGAAAGGGTATGAATATTTTCCAAAAGCACTTTAACTTGATGTTATTTTTAAAACTATTTAAAACTTTTAAAAAACGAATTTTCGGTTCAGTTTTGTGGTCCTGGCTAAATTAATTCTAATTTACATTTTCAGATAAGCAGTTCTTAGTTGTAGTTTAGAAATTGCGTAAATCAAGCAGACAGCAAGAGAATTACACTTGAAAATGCAAATGTATATAAAGGCAGAGACACTGCTGAAACTGTAGACCTGGCGAACACTTCCAAACGTTAACTCACCTCAAGCTGTGTTTTGCTGATCACCCGCGGCTAACATTTAGCACTTAGCATTCCATCTTGTTGAATTGTTAGCCACTCAATGTCAGCTACAAGCTGTGGATGATCAACAAGAACAAATCGCTAGTAAAAATCGAGAGCAAGACAAAGAGTGTATTTGCTTGCAGAAAACTGATCATTAACTGTACATAGTGATCCCAGCTAAGAAGTGATCCCACAAATGGGACAAGCCGCTCTGAGTGTAAACCAAATTGTTGTATGTGCCCAATCAGGAATATCACCTGTACCTATGTATTCTATCCACTTTACACAGTACTTTGTAGAAAAAAACCTTTGGTAGTGTCTAATTGGGTATTTGTCATTGTGGGGTGTTGTGTGTAGATTGATGAGGGAAAAAAATTAACTTAATTTTGTTTTGTGTGTAACAGAAGTCTATAATGTAACAAAATGTGAAGGGGTGTGAATTCTTTCAAAATGCACTATATGTGAAAAAATACAGGTGCTGGTCATATAATTAGAATATCATCAAAAAGTTGATTTATTTCAGTAATTCCATTCAAAAAGTGAAACTTGCATAATGTATAGTTATTCCACACAGACTGATATATTTCAAGTGTTCATTCCTTTTAATTTTGATGATTATAACTGACAACTAATGAAAACCCCCAAATCAGTATCTCAGAAAATTTGAATATTACTTAAGACCAATACAAAAAAGGATTTTTAGAAATGTTGGCCAACTGAAAAGTATGAACATGAAAAGTATGAGCATGTACAGCACTCAATACTTAGTTGGGGACCAATTTGCCTGAATAACTGCAGCAATGCGGCGTGGCATGGAGTCGATCAGTCTGTGGCACTGCTCAGGTGTTATGAGAGCCCAGGATGCACCGATAGTGGCCTTCAGCTCTTCTGCATTGTTGGGTTTGGCGTATCGCATTTTCCTCTTCACAATACCCCATAGATTTTCTATAGGGTAAAGGTCAGGCATGTTTGCTGGCCAATTAAGAACAGGGATACCATGGTCCTTAAACCAGGTACTGGTAGCTTTGGCACTGTGTGCAGGTGCCAAGTCCTGTTGGAAAATTAAATCTGCATCTCCATAAAGATTCTGTGCCTCTCTTCCTCCAGACACTGGTACCTTGATTTCCAAAGGAAATGCAAAATGTACTTTCATCAGAGAACATAACTTTGGACCACTCAGCAGCAGTCCAGTGCTTTTTGTCTTTAGGCCAGGCGAGACGCTTCTGACGCTGTGTCTTGTTCAAGAGGGGCTTGACACAAGGAATGCGACAGCTGAAACCCATGTTTTGCATAAGTCTGTGCGTTGTGTTTCTTGAAGCACTGACTCCAGCTGCAGTCCACTCTTGTGAGTGGAATCTCCTCCACTCACAAGAGTGAATCTCCTCCACATTTTTGAATGGGTTTTGTTTCACAATCCTCTCCAGTTGTGCGGTTAACCCTATTGCTTGTACACTTTTCTACCACATCTTTTCCTTCCCTTTGCCTCTCTATAAACGTGCTTGGACACAGAGCTCTGTGAACAGTCGGACTCTTTAGCAATGACCTTTTGTATCTTGCCCTCCTAGTGCAAGGTGTCAATGGTCGTCTTTTGGACAGCTGTCAAGCCAACAGTCATCCCCATGATTGTGTAGCCTACAGAACTAGACTGAGAGACCATTTTGAGTTCATTAGCTGATTAGAGTGTGGCACCAGGTGTCTTCAATATTGAACCTTTTCACAATATTCAAATTTTCTAAGATACTGATTTTGGGGTTTTCATTAGTTGTCAGGTATAATCATCAAAATTAAAAGAAATGAACACTTGAAATACTTTATGTCAGTCTGTGTGGAATGACTGTATACATTATACAAGTATCACTTTTTGAATGGAATTACTGAAATAATTAAACCTTTTGATGATATTCTAATTGTGACCTGAACCTGTATATGGCACATTAGTCGAAGCAGAGAACCTGTATACACTTTCTGCTTTCACTTTCTTTGACCAAAGCAATGCAAGCCACGCTTCCATCATCTTGGCTGTGTACACAGCCAGATGGTCTGAGATGCATCAAATTGAAAACCAACATTCTCATACAACAAAAGCTGCTCCAACACGACCGGTTCTTGTTTTTTTAGATAGGCAGGAAATCCTGATCTATTATATTCATATCCAATAAACAGCTCAGATGAATCAACCCCCCCCTGTCTTTTTGTATTTTCTCCAATCCTTCTAGATCCACTCCTGGAGGCGTGAGTACTCACCATGGATTCACTTGGATAATGGGGCTAATCTCCCTTCCACATAGACCCATCGTCTCCATACACTGTTATCAGGCATTGTGACAGTACAAAATGATTTATGCCCAATGTACTGGCTGCTGCCTATAAACCATACTGCTACAATCTATTACACCTGATCCCAACATTTATGCTCCTTGTCACAGATTGCACCACCTATAGTCAAATCTCAACCCTGGCTTAGGCACTTCTCATCCCTCCTTTCCCTGCCACTCTTCTACTCAAGTAAAAAAAAATATCAGCAGAGCTTGAGTAGGCTCTATAGTAAGTGTCTTTGAATACAAAGCTGAAAAAGAACAAAAGTGTCACTGTTCAAATATCCAAAACTTTCCAAGGTCACAGTTTCTTTGGCATACTGAATGTTGTTCCACTTGCAGATTGGTATGTTAGACCCTTCCAAAAAGAAACAACAACCATCTATGTCCATTTGTTACATTTTATGGCAAAATCTTTCATAATAAAAAGACAGTAAGCAAATGTATAGACACAATATTCTGCATATGGCTTTACTCAGGCAAATGGCATCAGGTGTGTTAAATTAAGAAAAACAATTGTGAATTCAGTCAGACATGTAACAATTGCTCATGTTTAGGACAACATGTAATCGTTCTTGTTCCTCACATAGAGCCAGGAGTTCTTCACAGATCTGCCAGAGGGTCATCACATATTTGACGTTTTCTAAAAGAATAACAGCAAGTACACTGTGGTCAGCAGTACTTTTTTTTAAATACATTCATATGATTCAGGACTCACTTCACATACTCACTTCACATAATCACAATTGCAGACAGTTTAACCTCCCTTATTTATCAACGATACACTCATCTGAAGCTGAACTAATTAGGAACACTAATCCTGTACCAAAAGCCAAATTGTTTTTAGAAATATCAATATCCACTCTGACAGCCACAATATGAAAATATGTACACTACCGTTCAAATGTTTTGGGTTCTTGCTTTCCATGAAAACATACATTGAGTGTGTTTGAATATGAAATATAGCAAAACTAACAGGACATATACACATTGACATGGTTAAAAATATAGATATTTAAATGAAATAAAAATTATTTCAAACATTGCTTTCATCACACAATCCTCCATTTGCAGCAATTACAGCCTTGCAGACCTTTGGCATTATAGTTTTTAATTTGGTGAGGTAATCTGAAGAAATTTCACCCAATGCTTCCTGAAGCACCTCCCACAAGTTGGATTGACTTAATGGGTACTCCTCCAGCATCTTTTCATTGGGTCTGCGTCAAAATGTCCTTGGTGATCCGAACACCTGAAATTTAGATTTGTTTGAGCATAACACTTTTTTCCTGATCATCCTCTGTCTATTCTGTGTTTATTTGGTCATCTTAATCTTTTATTTTTATTGGCCAATCTGAGATGTGGCCTTCTCTTTACAACTCTGCCTAGAAGGCCAGCATCCTGGAGTCGCCTCTTCACTTTTGATGTGAAACTGGTGTTTTACGGGTACTCTGTAATGGACCAAAAATTGCTTTTCTGGCATTGCTACTCTAGCTTTTCATTCAAAAACGAGGCCATTTCTAAGTGACCCGAAACTTTTGAACAGTAGTGTCAGTAACTTTGTGTACCTTAATTTGATCAGGTTTAATTAATGATATGAAAGACAAGGCAGCTCTGCCCAACCCTGTACAAGGAGGGCTATTGTCCTGTTTGTAATAATTAGCTGGATAAAATCTAAACGTTCACCATTTGAATTAGAAAAAGATCACAGCAGTGGTAGTTCTCCAGGAACTAGCTTGAACAGCTCTTGTGTAAGGTTTTCCTGTTGATTTGCACTGCCCATATTGTGTTTATTAATAATAATAATATATTCAAGTATTGACATTTCTATGCCACAATTTCTTCTCACGTTCTCGATCATCATCATAGGGGTTAACCAGGTTTCTGCAGGGGGGGTAAAATCATTGATGATGTGGGCCTATTGAACATAATTTTTTTTATATGTACATTGATTCACTATGGTTATCAGAGATACAGTTGTGCTCATAAGTTTGCATTCCCTGGCAGAAATTGTCAATATGACTGATCATGCAATTTTTTTAATTTATTTAAGGATAGTGATCATATGAACCCATTAATCATCACATTGTTGTGGTGCTTCTTTTTAAACCATAATGATAACAATAAATCACTCAAATGGCCCTGACTGAAAGTTAACATACCCTTAAATGTTTGGTTCTTTTTACAGACACAAGGTGATACACACCGATGAAAATGGCAATGAAAGGTGAATTTTCCACACCTGTGGATTTTAGAACTTGCAATCAATGTCCGTGTATTTCACAACATGGTTCTGTATATGCCAATTCTTATTATTTTGTTGTACATTTTTGGTCCCTTGAGATAAAATAAAAATCTTTTTGGGAAAGACCAGGCCATGAAAGTAGCATTTTGCATACATTTGAAAAGCATACCGTACAATAAAACCCTTAGGCTGAAATGCCAAACTTATTCATGACCTCTGAACGTGAATGGAGACAAACAATATTGTTGATATTAAAAACAGACCCATTTTATCTTCCTGTAGTTTTCTGATGGCCAGATCCACAGAGTGTAAGTAGTCATTTAGTTAGCTCTCACGTGGATGCACTGAGCAGGCTAGATACTGAGCCATGGGGAGCAGAAAATAACTGTCAAAAGACCTGTGTAACAAGGTAATGGAACTTTATAAAGATGGAAAAGGACAAACAAAGATATCCAAAGCCTTGGAAATGCCAGTCAGTACTGTTCAATCAATTATTAAAAAGTGGACATTTCGGGGATCTCTTGATACCAAGCCAAAGTCGGGGAGACCAAGAAAATTTTCAGCCAAAACTGCCAGAAGAATTGTTCGAGATACAAAGAAAAACCCACAGGTAACCTCAGGAAAAATACAGGCTGCTCTGGAAAAAGACGGCGTGGTTGTTTCAGGGAGCACAATACAACGATACTTGAACAAAAATGAGCTACATGGTTGAGTTGCCAGAAAGAAGCCTTAATTGCATTAATGCCACAAAAAAGCTTGGATTACAATATGCCCAACAACACCTTGACATTCCTCACAGCTTCTGGCACACTATAATTTGGAGTGACGAGACCATAATAGAACTTTATGGTCACAACCATAAGCGCTATGTATGGAGAGGGGTCAACAAAGCCTATAGTGAACAGAATACCATACCCACTGTGAAGCATGGTGGTGGCTCATTTATGTATTTTTGGGAGGGTGAGCTCCCTCTCTGACGCACAGGGAATATTGTATAAATTGATCGCAAGTTGAACGAAGCATGTTATCATAAAATACTGTCTGCACATAAGCAGAACATGGGACACTCTTGGACATTCCAGCCTGACAATGACCCTAAGCACAAGGTCAAGTTGACCCTCCAGTGGATACAGCAGAAAAAGGTGAAGGTTCTGAAGTGGCCATCACAGTCTCTTTGCCTTAATATCATCGAGCCACTCTGGGGATATCTCAAGAGTGCGGCTCATGCAAGACGACCAAAGACTACATGACTTGTAGGCATTTTGCCAAAACTAATGGGCAGCTATACCATTTGCAACTATTACTAAAACTGCCCGCTGTCATTAATGCTCAAGGGGGCAATACACAGTCGTAAGAACTAAGGGTATGCAGACTTCTGAACAGAATTTTTTTTTTGTTGCCATGTTTTGTTTTATGATTGTGCCATTCTGTTATGTCTTATAATTGAATGTGAATCCAATAAGAAATAAAAGTTACAGGTGTTTTGCCTGCTCGCTCATGTTTTGCCTGCTCACTCGGGAACATATATTACCAATTCTCCAAGGGTATGCAAACTTTTAATCACAACTGTATCTCATGCCCAAAACACACAGGGCTGCAGCATCGCACCTGGAAACAGGAAAGCACTAACAAGCAGTAAGGTAGGAGGACCGTTGGCCGAGCGAGAAGGCAGGACAAACTTTAGATTTGCAAATGTGTAGCAGAGTCACAGTGCAAGCCCCGAAGCGAAACTTGGCACAGCT
Organism: Esox niger; assembly: GCA_016801105.1. Classification (NCBI taxonomy): domain Eukaryota; kingdom Metazoa; phylum Chordata; class Actinopteri; order Esociformes; family Esocidae; genus Esox; species Esox niger. The sequence continues at coordinate 132,997 of JACXGJ010000276.1, forward strand.
TCCAACATCTGGATTGGTTGAAAATGGCTGTTCATATCTAGCATCACCACTGTTTGCTAGCTTTGCACTAGAGAGAGTGTGGCCAATAACCAGCTGAGTGCCGCTTAATATCTTCATGGTATGTCTTGGTCACGGACATCACTTATCTCTAAATGCTAACTCTCTTTTAATATAGCAGAGGGTGTGTGTAGAGAACATTTTCCTGAAAGGATCTAACAAATAGATTTTAAATATCCCACATTTATCCAAAGGTATAATGGGGTATAAAGTGCTGATACATTTGAGGAAAGCATCCATGTAAACCTTGTCAATATACACAACTCCACGGTTTGACGTTTTCCTAGCACTCTTTGATGAGTCCAGAGATAAATGTAAATCCAATTCAAAGAATCATTCAGATCTGTCCAAAACAAAAACAAAAATCAGAGGAAAGGAGATGAAGAATCTGAGAAACACGAAGGCCACAATACTTCAGAACAAATGATTCCATTCATTTTTACATCAGACAGAAGGCTCAATTACCCAATGAGGTCATTTGTCAAGCACTTCCGGCTCAACATTAAAAAAATACTGCTGTGGAGCATATTTATGTTTAAAACACCTACAATCACTTATATCTATTTAAGAACATAGAAAGAAATACCCCAAAATGTGTCTAGTGGTGGATTTACCATTTAAGTTTGAACAAGAGCTAAAATTAACTACTGTGATACAGTGGTAGCGATGACAAAGAGAGTAAAATAAATCATTTATATACAGTCACTCTCAAAAGTATTCACTGTCTTGGATCATATTTAATTGGGTCACAAGATCAAACTAATATGGATTTAATAATATGGATTTAATCAGAACTTTTTCCTATGTAGTAACTATTATACAGTGGATATAAAAAGTCTACAGACTCCTGTTATAATGCCAGGTTTTTGTGATGTAAAAAAATTAGACGAAGATAAACCATGTCAGACTTTTTCCACCTTTGTGACCTATAACGTGAACAATTCAATTGAAAAACAAACTGAAATCTTTGAGGGGAAAAAATGAAATAAATAACTCTCCATAACCTGGTAGCATAAGTGTGCACACCCTTAAGCTAATATTTTGTTGAAGCACCTTTACATTTTATTATAGCAACATTTGCCCACTTTCTTTTGCAAAAGCGCTCCAAATCTGTCAGATTGCGAGGGCTCCTGTGCACAGCCCTCTTCAGATCACCCCATTGATGTTCAATTGCAATAACTAACATAAATAATAAGGGGGAGTATAAAATAACATTTCTAAGGCATTGAATGGAGAGATTATGGATTAACGTCATCTGTCTACAACAGTAAATTCAAAGACGGAGTTTCCAGACCAGAAGGGCTGTAGTGGGGGAGGCCATCTAAAGTAGTTCCAGTCGTCCTGGTCATTGAGACACTGTGCCTACTGCAACAAAAGGGCCCAGAGAGCTTATAAAGGCAGAGAGCAAATTTGATGCAGCAAATTACAGAGAAATCCTGCAGGATTCCAGCAGGCCAATGCCCCCAAACATACATCTAAAGTCACACTGGAGTGACCTTAAAAAAAAGGTAGACGTCTTGGTGAGGCCAAGTTAAAGCCCAGACCTAAATCCAATGAATATTTTTTTGAAAGGGGTTGAAAACTGCTGTTCACATAAGGTCCCTGTCCAATGTGACAGAGCTTCAGCAATTTTGCAGAAAGAATGGACAGAAATGACTGTCCAGATGTGCCAGGCTGGTAGAGAGTCCTAACAGATTTATGTGTGTAACTGCTGCTTTAGGTTCCTCTACCAAATATTTATTAAAGGGGGTGAGTACTTATGCAGTCCTTTTTTAATTACTGTACATGAACAATTTGTAGATTTTATATTTCCCTCTGTCATTATGGGCCTTTTGTGTGGATCACTAGCAAAAACATTTACTTCTCATTTCATGTTGTAACACAGTAAAATGCAGAAAAGACCAAGCAGAGGAATATTTTTGAGAGCCACTGTAGCACCCTCTGACCCATAGGCCTATTTTTCTGCACTGTACACGTTTAATTCAAACTCTGATGAAATCTATTAAAAGACAGATTTTTTTTTCAGTGTGTACGTTTAAAAAAAATACTGACCATTGAAATACAACGTGACCCCTGCATCATCCTCACTGGACTACATAATGAAAGAAGTAGGCTACCAAGTAATGACATCATGTACATATCCAGGATAAAAAAGTATGTATAGTTTTGCAATAAAATTGTTTTTTGTTGACAGTATCTCCATGCAATACCACATGCAATTATAGAGGGCGTGTAAGGAGAGGACCATGATCATGCATGACCATGCGACTAAAACAAAAACAGAGTGATGATGCTCTCAACCACTATATACAACAGACAGGTTCTATTCAATATACCTCAGGATCACATTATCACCCATCCTTCCAAATCAGTCAGGATAGTTGATATGGATACTATAATATAACAAGGTCCTGGATTGTTATTTATTGATCTTCGGTTAACAACGCTCTATAGGCTATGATTAACAGCGCTCTATAGGCTTCGGTTAGCAACGCTCTACAGGCAAGGGTTAACAGCGCTCTACAGGCAAGGGTTAACAGCTCTCTACAGGCTATGGTTAACAGTGCTCTACAGGCTACGGTTAGCAACGCTCTACAGGCGAGGGTTAACAGCGCTCTACAGGCTACGGTTAACAGCGCTCCACAGGCTACGGTTAACAGCGCTCCATAGGCTACGGTTAACAGCGCTCTACAGGCGACGGTTAACAGCGCTCTACAGGCGACGGTTAACAGCGCTCTACAGGCTACGGTTAACAGCGCTCTACAGGCTACGGTTAACAGCGCTCTACAGGCTATGGCTAACAGCGCTCTATGGGCTTTGGCTAACAGCGCTCTATAGGCTACGGCTAACAGCGCTCTATAGGCTACGGCTAACAGCGCACTATAGGCTACGGTGGGTGCACATTGATGCTATCTTTTTCCAAGTGAACAAACAAGATAAACTAATCACAGTGAAGTGGACTACTGAAATGGACATTCACACAAAAAAGTATAAAGACATTATTGACATTGCATTGGAAAAGCTGTAACAAAAGATCTTGGTTGTATAAAAGGCAAGTGCCAGATAAGACTGCAGAACAAGACCAAGGCCAAAAATGTTTTGAGTTCACTATTTTCATTCACATACTATAAAATGCTTCCTTTTATCCACCATAGACAATAAAGTAAGTTCAAAATGTAAGTACAAAGTTCATTAATCAAACATTTCTGAAAAAGTAACTTCATTTGATGAGGACAGTGCTAGTTCCTATTTATTCTCACTTAATCTGTGTTAAGTCATCCCTCCAGTAAAATACAAGTGTAGTATGATACCCTCTTTTCCAAAGTTAACTAATAGTCTTTAATTTTTATGTGCATTTTACATTAAACTTCTCAGAAAGAAGGCATTATGGAGGCCTATGTCACTGTATTATTAAATAGGTTTCCTCAAGCCTACTGAAGATGCATCATGAAACTCTTATGCTTATGAATTATACATCTCCTTAAAGAATAAATATATTAGTACAAACATTGACGTGCTGCTCCATTACATAACTGTTAATAATAAATTACATTTGATGCAGGTCAGAAATTCCTTACACCAAGGTTGGTGTTAGTAGCTATTGGTCAACTCAGATGAGCCATACTCATACTATAACATTGTGTCAATGGCCCCTCTTCTAAACACACAGTAAACTCAAATTCTATATTGATTTGATACCCAGTACATTATATGGATTGCAGCATGCACCAGTTGACTGTACATATATCTTGGTTTTGACAGTGTCTTTGTAAAAACAGAAAGAGGAAAAAAAGTGTTCACTGTGCATGTTGTGATAATGACATGTTATAATTATACATTACAGAAACGTTGAAGACAAAAAGCTCACATTTCTTTTCATCTGACCCTATGAAATCTGAAAAGAAACTCTCATGCTGCTTTTCCCAATTACTGTAACACATTCTCAAAATTCCTTTTCAACATCCTTTTGGTCAGACGTGCAAGCAGAGTGACATATCCTATGGCATAACAAGCAAAGTGCAATGACTGCTTTCAAATCTCTAATAAAAAAAAATATCAACATACATATTAAAATAAACAATTCTCCAAAATCTCTAACCTGGCTTGGAAAATGTGACGAATTGGTTTATGCATCGTTCTGTTACTTTCCCCCTTTACCTACTTGAACCATTCAAAGAGTGAGTGACCCATGGTAGGGCCACTTTAGCCAGGTTAATATCAGTCTTAATCAGTATTGGCTCGGTATCAGAATGATTCATAGAGAGATTATTCCGCTGAAACTCACTCAATCCACTTTGCTATAGGTTTATTTGTACTACATGTCCATCCCATCTTCTGAATTATACTCTTATGCTTCAAAGGGAAGATGTTGCATTCTGTTTGTCTTCAGAAAACAGATAGCAACCCGAGTCTTGGGATAAAACAGATCAATATAGACATCTTTTCTGAATTTAGTTGGGTTGGTTTCCAAAAACGTATTCTTCAAAAACAGTCAGTAGCAATTCCTGTGTATTTAAAATTAAAATCTTTCACGGGATTCAGCAACCAGAATATTAAAAGGAAAAAGAAAAACAAAGCATGTCAAGGAATTTTGGGGAGCAAATTCAGTTTATCGTCTGGAATAAGAAGTAAACTCTGACGGTAAAATAATTTTGGAGAAATGGACGTAATCCCAGACATGCTGTTCTTTGATGAAATGCACAGAGAAAGAATTTACCATGCGAAGACGTATTGCTAAAAGGCAGTTTAAGTCATCACTGCCCTGATTACTGTCTTTTTGTCCACATACAACAAAATCCTCCAAGTTTAAAAGAGGCACAGAAATGTCCTGCACCCACTACCATAACATTTCGTCAGTGCAAGACTTAGTTTAGTTATTTGACAGCGAAACATTAAAAAGGGGACAGTGTTTCGATTGGATCACCTTACCCATTACATCAAAAATGCTTTCACTTCTTAGTCTGTCTTTCCGTTCTCCTGTGTCTCTACCTTGTGCCGTCGGCCAGAGCGCATGACCTTGTAGCAGCCACGGGCAATCTTGTGCATCCACATGACGTTCATGACATCCAGACATACACTGGAAATGATCCAGGCAGCACGGCCTCCCAGCGGGACACGGTAGAAGGCATCGGTGCCATACACAGCCCACATTCGGCTGTAGTAAAGTGGCATGATGGCGATGCGAACCAGGAAGAAGACGACGGCCATGGCCATCCCATTAGCGATGTTGGGCCTGGAGGACTTAGGGTAACCTAACACTTCAAAGAACCAGCTGGAAGAAAGACAGTCAGTACAATGACGTAAAGTAGGCGGTAAGTAACGGTTAACGTGACTCTGGGCCTAACAGGATTCAAACTAAATTATAAACACAAGGGTAATCCTCTTATGCCTCAGGGCTTGTTTACATGCTACATTTTCTGAGACATATCGAAGAAGACTCAAGATGCCATATCAGATATCAATAGCTCTAGACACCACCTTCCAAGGTAGGGGGCACCACATAATGTCCCCTCTGAGTTTTGCAAGTGTGAAGACACTTTTCCCACGGTTGACAGCCACAATCGAACATGCTGGTGTAAATTCAAAATCTAAGGAGATTATTATTCTAAGTAAAATAAGTATATTTGGCTATTCAATTCTCTCTTGTGTAATGTAAACAAGCCCTTAGTGTGCACAGGTAGTGCTTACAATAGATATGAGCACTGAATATCTTGTACCTACCGCTGATTCACACATGGCGTTGAGAACTCTGCAAGTAGACGGAAGTTAGCAAAATAAGGCAACATTCCCTGTCCCTGAAAGAACAAGGTAAAAAGAAGAGAGACAGTAAAACAATAAAAGGAAGGTACTGACCATGATAGAAACATTGAACATTATCACCTCCGTTTTAAAGAATGACGGCAATGTTTGCAGAGGCTCCACAACACAATCAATCACCAATAACAAGATAATGGAATGGAAAAATGTATTAACTCACACTTTTGCCATCATAAAAAAAAAAAATCCAGTATCAATAAATTAGTCCATAAGCATTTGGACAGTGACATGATTTGTTGCTCTGTACTCCAGCACTTTAAAATTGAAATGATACAATGATAGTTGAGATACCGAAAGTGAAGTTAGTTTCTGGTTATTTTAATCTATTTTAAATTAACCTAATTACAGCATGCTTTGGATATAGGCGCCCATTAATAATAATTTACAAAAAGTATTTGTACACATTTTCTCTTATAATGCAGACGTGATAGTTTTTATGTATTCAAAGAATGCTGTCAATGTCTAGTCTTGATTTAAACCTTTGCATTTGGACCAAATAATTGTCAATGCAACTCAAGCTGGCTACCATGAGGCAGAACATTTTGAATAAATGTGTTCTTAAAAAAATATGAAAGTTAGCTAAACATTTTTAGATGATCTGCTTGAACAAAAAAGAATCATCAGTCAGACCAGGAACTCCCAGGACGTAGGTGTGGGTGTGTCAGCCACTAGCATTGGCAGACGACTTCACCAGCCAAACTACTGAGTACTCAAAAAAAGCAATGCCCCTCCAAACAATTTACTGCCGTGTTCTACAAAAAGCTAAGGTTGACAGATGAGACAAAAATGTATATGTACCATGATGGCTAGAGAAAAATGCAGAGAGAAAAGAGAAATTAGCATATCAACTTAACAGTGGGATCCAGCTAAGCATTTGTTTCAAGGCAAAAATGTCCAGACATTAAAAAGAACTGAAGATGCAGTACAGGCCTGGCAGAGCATCAACAGTTAAAATACCCAGCTGCTGGGGATGTCTATGGCTTGCAGACACAGTCATCAAATGTAAATGATTCACAGCAAAGTACTAAATATGATGACATTCATCTTATTTTCATCGGTATGTAAAGACCGTACAATTAAAGCTGACAGTATGCATTTTAACCTCTTAGGCATTGTTTTGTCTCAAATCCAATGTGCTGGAGTACAACAACAAAAGTTGTCCAAATACTTTAGGACTGCACTGAACCTTGGTGAACCAAAGCGAATAGTAAGTAGGGATTTTGGCAGGGGTTTGGATAAAAAATTGAAATCACTTTCTGAATATAGGTCTGCTCTGCCGCCATTTTTCAGATCAAACAGAAACACATCATCCCTCTGGAGACTCAGCTAACGGCTAAAATCTTTGGTCCAAATTTAGTCTCTGGTCTTATTTCATCTTCAGTATACCATAATATACTGAGTACCCATTTATATCTTTGAAGGGACCTTTGATATAAAAGCCTTGATGGCACCAACAAGGTTTACAGACTAAAAGACTGTGAGTCACTCATTGAAAACACTGTTTTGAAATACTAAAAACCAACAAATGCAGAAATTGTTATGCAAATTGTCTTATTACAGACATTCAGCAACTACCCAAATGAGTAATTATTTGCCATGCATATAACAGACATGCCAATAGGTTAAGAATAAGCTGTTAAAGGATTACTAACAGGGGTGTAGTTGGAAAATAAATTATTAAATCCAGTTCTGAGCAACCGCCACAAACCTCCATAAGAAAATGTAAGATTAGTAATCACTGCTATACCAACCATACCATATTACATGATTAGAACTGTATTGCTTGATTACATTTGAATGCAGAGAAGGCCTAATATACTTTTCTGTAATTAAGCATTACCCAGCATGCACAAATAGTTATCTGTCACAGTAAAACAAAAATCGAAATCCTGTTGAACTTTTCACATGCCTTTTCAGTGCCTTTAATTTAAAAAAAACTGTCCTCCCCAGTTATCTGCAAATCATACAGTACACTTAAGGTAATATGTTTTGCTATGAAATAAACCAATGCATAAAAAGATACAAAACTAAAATATTATAATTGGATAACTATCCACCTCATTGAGTTAATATTTGGTGGAGGCGCCTGATTAAGGTCGTGGCTCTGGACAACTTAAGGACAACCTGCTTATGCTTAGCCTGCTTTTCTCCATAGTTTCCCTATATCCAATCTGTGATTATATCTTATCTGTGATAAGCCTTATAGCAGCATCTCCCAGCAGATTTGGGTCAGAAGTCAAGATACTGTGTGCCTTCTGAAGCATATGTTGTTCTGCTCTTAGGCCTTTCGCTCAACCAGGAAGTTTAAACCGGAATCCATTCCAGAAAGGATTAACTCTCTGGTCTTATCTCGATTGAGCCATCACCGTGCTTCATAGTGACCATAAACGCCTGTAGCGCCTTCAAAGTTGCCATTCAGTTTTGTATTAATAATAATTGGCCAACAATAATAAATAGGCTTACAACTGTGCCGTCTGGAGTGCAGATGAGTGCTGGAGGACAAAACAAGCATACCCAAATTCTGATTCCACAAATTCATGGACAGGCAGGCACGATTACAACTCAAAGTTCAGAGCATTGAAAAGGCAATAATCATTGATTCAACATCAGAATGAAAGGTGAGTAAACAGTGGTTATTCCCCACTACAACCCTGACTTTTACCCTCCTTGTGCAACCTTGTACAACCCCTGCAGGGTTTCCCCCCTTTCAAGCCAAACCTGGTGTGGCAAAATCATCCAAATAACATACATACACACACATAAACAGGAAACTTACCTTAAAAATCTGAAACAAAAGCTAATAAGTGACAAATGCATACTTTCAGGACTTGCACAAACAGGACAACACACATTAATTTCAAGCATATAAGAGAGATTTTTAGCATGACTTTCTAGCATTCTCAATGCTAGTACTTCTAGGTACTGGTAAGTCCATACTGTTGCTGGACAGATACATCAGATCTGCTCAGTGTAGCACAACAACAATAACAGCAGACAAGACAGGAAGGCTTCAATCTAGAACAGTGAGTCCTGGTCTTAAGATTTGTCATGTCATATAACCTACTTTGAATTTGGTAGTTTTTGCATGAATGTTTTGCTGGTAATTGTGGGTGGGACTATATTATTTTAGGAAATAACATTAGCAGTGGTTAATGACATACTGAACATAGGCTACAAACAGACAGACAGACAGACAGACCGAAGAAAAAAAAGTGTGTCTATAGTTAGATGCAACAAAAAGCCACAACAACTCTGACAGATTAACATGCAATTCAGAAAACAAACATTATTCAAATATTAACCCAAATAAACCTTGAGTCTGCATGTTTAGACAGACATTTAACCACAAGTTCTGAGTTAAGCCTTATGTTTTGTTATGTTGTTGTTATTATGCCGTAATGCTATTAAAATACCTGTTTCAACTAATGCTAGTCACAGACTTAAAAACACACTGACATATAACGGATTTGAGACACTCAAAAAATTTTACAAAAAAAGTTAATAAATTAGTCAAATCACTGAGATGTTACTTAACTACTTCATCACAACAACACAAATAAGGCTGTTAAGCAGATTATTTTGTATTTTGCTAAGTAATATCAGTCATAAACATACTTATTCATTCCTTATTGTCCAGTGACAGTAAGGCCTACACCATGAAATAAATCTCGGGATCTACGTATCAAAATGATTGGAAATACAGTTGTAGAGAGAATAAAACTGCCGTTATTTATTTTTGTTTAGTTAATAGCGCAGTTAGTGTAGTTTTCATCAACAGCATCAAATGTGCTCTGGAACTTTAAGAGCAAGTCGTTTTTAAGCTTTCAGAAGATTGTGCCAAAAAGCTGTACTCGCATTAAGTTTTTATAGATTTTCTTTCATCAGGTGACAATTTCTTTAAGTTGTGTATCAATACAATTGGCGTAAAATGCTAACACGAGCTTCAGTTGGCATGAGAGGTGAGGGGATCTACTCTGTGGAGGTCTTCAAGGATCAACAAATCAGATTACCAATCCACTATCTGACTGGGTATTATTTGACATTATGCATTTGTCTGTTGGTTTCTATGTTGGATTACTTTGAGTTCATGGCTCTTGCATCTGTTCAAATGTGTGAAATACCAACAAAATTAAATGTATCTTTAAAAAGGAAAATATCCTGATGATAAACAATAAATACTGTCCCTTTGTTCAGCATTCATCTCTGTCCACCAGTTTGCCTCCTTTTGTCTGGTTTGAATACTCTGTATGGAGAGCTTGCATAGACCAATTTTTACATAGTTTCATCTGGCTATATTCCACAGTAATGAGCATGGGACTGCCATTTCAACATGTGTTAAATGTTCAGGTAACCTACTGTATAACCATTTCACAGAATATATGGGAACAGAAGGTTTTTCACAAGTAGGAGTTGTGATTAAGCTTATGGAGTAGGACAATTGGAAAAGAAATGAAAACATTTTTCAAATACATCTTCTAACTATTCTCAATAACAATAGCAGAGGTGACAAAAAATACTTTCAGACACTTCCAAATACTTTTGTCTGCTCAGGCAATCTATTTAAGCAATTAGGCACCTGGGTTGTGATATACGGCAAACCGGATTACCATATATCACAAACACCACACCTCCTGTTCTAAGGCACAATGCATCGCAGAGTGCATGGGTAAAACAATCAACCATTGGCAACAAAACCTCAAGATGCCTACCTGCTATTTTAAACCAGTTGCAAATACAATTAGTATTAGTTCATATAATGTATATAAACATATACTGTCTCATGTGCAGCGACTATTGGCCAATCAGCATTCAGGAATTAAACCACCTGGTTAATAATACATTTGTGCGTTTTCACCACAGACATAACCATTCCATTCGCTTCTTGAAATTTGAAATTAGGGATCTCATTACGGACATACAAAACTGTGGACCTTTAACAATACATTAGATAAGCCAGACTGAAAAACTATTTGGTGGCCTTGTGGGGCAATAATACATGCATTTTCTATCTTCATGGCATTTCTATCAGATTGCCAGACACTTCAAAGGGGCACTCCTGTTGGCTACCCGCCCACACAAAGAACACAAAAATAATTCCATCATCCAAACAATGTACTGTAAACCCACAATCTAATGGAAAAGACATCCGCTACATAAAAAAAATGAAAAGTGTAATGACATTTACCGACTATCATTAGGTCCAAATCAGAGCCGGATTAAGAAACCATCCACCCAGGTGCTTTGTTTATAATAGGCCCTTCCCCATTATGGCTAAGCCATAATAATGTTTGTGTATTGTCATAGGCATCTTTAGGATTTCCACGTAAATGCCAAAACCATTCAAATCATTTGGACCAGATGATTGTTTTCTATTTTATAAGAACATTTCATGCAATTCTATGTCAATAACATGACAGCAGACCGAGTGACTCTGACAATGACAAACAGAGATCAATTACCTCTACCGGTTATTGAATGCTAACAGTAAATATACGCCCTGATGCCATTTGATAAAGATAATCTTTACACTACAATGGTTTCATTGAGATGAATGTGATTTATTGCCAGATTCGCAGAAAAAATAGATCTGCAGTGTAAAAGCGTGAAAATGTCACTTGTCGCTTGTCACTTTCCGAGGTAACATGGGATACTTTTCTGACAAATAACCCCCGTGGCAACTGAGGTTTAAAGACGATGTCTAGGCCATTGTGTATAGAAGTGGAATGTGCAGTGGCGTCGAAAATCTGGTTCTTTCAGAATGATGAAAATGATTCATAGGGCAGAATCTAAAAACCTCTCAGATGTTTCTAAACAATTCTATTATCACCAGTAACAGCACTTGTTTGACATAGTTAACAGGTAAAAAACATTGTCAATGTATTTATACACCTTCTGGGTCAGGGTTCTGGTCAATGCGCTGCCCAATGGCGCAGCCAGAGTTTGTTGCTGCTAGTGTGAACAGAAAATTTTATTTTGCACATCATGCAAATTATATATTAATTAAATTGTTATCACCACAATCGTTGTATTCAAAACAGGCTCAAAGTCAGCTAAAACACAACGGTTTAAAGCTACATCTATAGTACTAGAACTGACACACTTTAGAAATATTTACAAAAGAAAAAATTGTTAGTAACAACAACGAACACTGGTTTTTCCCTGTTTATCATTGCACGTGAAAGTACAGCAGTGAAGGTACTACATTAAGGTTTTTTTTGTTTCGTTTTTTTACAGTGAAGCTGCATGCACATGAAAACAAAAACTATAGCAAATGCGCATGGGGGGGGGGGGGGGGG